>QARZ01000585.1:86454-162362 GCA_013407115.1 Glycine latifolia | reverse complement strand
AGTACCTGTGGTTTTTTCATGAGGATAAAAATGCGGGTACTTGGGGGCATATCACTCGATTTGGAACTCACTTGTGACTCTAGCTGATCACCATGGGGAAGTGGCCTATGCACAAGGGTGACCTCGACAAACTACTGCATCATTTTCCTAAGTGAGAGTGTCATGTGGGCATGCTTAGGGTATTTTCTGACGTGTGAATGATATGTAATTGTTTAATATATATATATATACGTATCTATTTATTTATGTATTTGTGCATTTTTTTTATGAGTGTATTATTGTAACACCCTAAAATTTTGATAACTGAAAATACATGTTTGATGTATTTGTTGTGATTGTTTGATTATTTGATTAATTTAGATTGGTTGATTTGTTGTGCATTTTACCCTGGTGCAATTGCTTGGTATGTATGTTAGGTTGTGCGGAGTTTGTTTGAGTTGCTCTAAAAATTGAGTGATTCCGAGTTTGACCTGAAACCTATTTTAGTAAAATCCTAATTCTGGATTGGTTAACCGTTGGATCGCCTTCAAATTTTAAAGGTAGATTTATAACCCACATATGTAACTTTTTACAGTTGAGATTGGTGAAATAACATTTGAAGCTTGAGAAATTTTAATTTTTCACTGAATTAGAAATTTTAAAATTGGGCCAACTCGCCCAGGCGAATTTTGGCAGGCTTTTTGGCTTGCCTGGGCGAGTCAAGTCAGTTTTAAATAGTACCAGTAGTGTAAATGAAGAAAAAAATGGCTTCCTTCTTCCTCCAAAAGCTACCCAACCCCCTCTCCTTCCCCCTCCACTAGCCACAGCCACTGGTGACCACCACGAGCCACCACCGCTTACCGTTGGACCACCGCACGAAGAAGAACACTTTAATTGAAGAGGAATCTTCAAAACTCAACTCAAGGATTCAGTAGAGAATGGAGCCTCCAATCCTCATTTCTTGGTTTCTTTGAGGTAATCATGGTTTCTTTGTCTTCTCTTAGCTAGTTTGAAGTCTCTCTTGATATCTCTTGTATTTTGGGTATTGTTGTTGGGAGTTATACAATTCCTTTGTAAACTCTGTGAAAATGAAATGTTGTAAAAGTCTCCTTTTTATGAAATAGATATCATTTCTGTGATCTTTGTTGAGCCTCGGTCACATGAGTGTAATTGGAATTTCAAAATGATGTCTTTTGGTGTGAACTCCCAAAACACCGTTTAGCCCCTTTTCGATTTGAGTGGGTATTGATTGAGTATTTTTATTTTAATATTTTTATATTCTTCTTAGCTTATTTGACTTCTCTTGGACTTTTATTTTCCCATTCTAATTCATTTTTTGCCTTACGAAAATAACTGGGCTTAATTAATAATTGTTGCTTATTTTCGGAGTTTTTGCTTACTTGATCTATCTTCCTTGTGCAGGACCTAGAGAGCTCTAAAGAACTCCAGATGATGCATATGAGTAGTCCTTGGAAAGATAAGGAAAAGATCTACAATTTTGCCGGAAATAAACTGATGTCAATTCTGTCATTTTGAGGGTCATTTTAGGCTTGGAAGTAAGAACCACTACACTTGAATTTTGAGCAGCGAAATTGGTGTAATTAGTAATTAGTTAGATTAGTTGGGCTTAATTATGGCTCATCCTATCCTACTGACTCAGTCACTATATTTTAGTGATTTTAGTTATTTGGATGGAGACACTTCATTTTAGCACAAACATAGTTTTTAGTGACTTTTAGAAGTTTTTAGAATTAAAACTCTTTCTCTTATTTTTCTCTCAACTGTTCTTCATTGTTCTTCACTATTCTTTATTTTCATTTTCTTGCACTAATTTCGTGGGGCTTCCAATTGATGATGATCATGGAAGGCTAAACAATCAATCAATCCAAGGATCCAGCCCAAGCAAGGAGAATTTGAGTTCTGGTTTGGTATTTCAATTTCTGTATGATTGTTCACTTTCTTCATCAATCTTCTATTCGATTTTCATGATTATGAATGTGTTTAGGATTGAAAACAGATTAAGTTATGGATTCATTTCCTAATTTTGACTTTTAATCACAAATTATTTGGATGATATTTCAATTAGGTTTGTGGTTTCAATTAATTTAGGAGTTAATTCGATTGAACTACTTCTAATGAAATTGAATGAAGTTTCATAACAAGATCATTATCTGAGAACTATAATAATTCGCATTGCTTGGTTTGGTGAATTGGATCGATGTTCTTTAATCTGTTTTACATTACCTTTAATCAATTCTGTTAGTTTCTTTAATTGTAGTTTGTGTTTTTGCAATTTTTATTTATCGCATGCAAACTGTTTGATAAAAATCCCCCTATTATTTACTAGTGAATTGAAGTTGGAACCATATTGATTATGTCTCTGAGTCGACCTAGGTTAATCTTGTGCTACATAATTAGTATAGTTTAATTTTTTGAAGCGATACGACAACGATTATCAAAACTGGCGCTGTTGCCGGGGACACGGTTCATTGTGTGCTCACTTTAATTCACTCATAATTAGATAATAGAATTAGTAAAATATAAAAGAAAAAATACTATTTACATTAACTGCATATTTACATCCTGTTGCACAATTGCAGCATATTTACATCCTGCTGCACAATTGCACTTTGTTACATATTTTCCTTGTTTCTGTTGGTTGTTATGAAGTGTCTGAGGTGCTAGTGCAAAACAGCAAAAAAAATAGAGGAAAACAGAGGAAAAAACAAAGGAGTAGTAGGGAGAGATTTGGTGTAGTGTAGTTGTGTTTGTTGGGCAATTTGCTATCCAGAAATTTTCAGTCCTGTGGGGTTTTGTTGTGAAACTTGGTGTCCAAATTTTATCCCTCATTCTAAGCAAATTCGACCTCTAAGTAGGAGTTTTAGCACAGTTTTAACAATTAGCACAGGGGCATTCTGGTCATTTCACAATAAACTATCTCAGAATGGGCTGAAAATTTCCGAGAATGTGGAGAAAATTAATACATCAAGGTGTCTCGATGAAGTATGAACACGGTCAGGGGGGTCCAAATTCCCAAATTCGATGGTCTAGGCCACTTTTGCATTTATTTTGTGTTTTCATGATTTTTAAAAATCATCAAAAAAATTACAAAAATCAAGCATGATTTATAGATATTTATTGTGGTATTTTTAAATTTTTCTAAAATTGTTTGGGGCAGTTTTCCATTTTTTGTTTCATTTCAGCAAATATTGTGAATAGTGTCCTGATAGAGTAGTTGTCTGACATTTCTGTGATTTCTGTATTTTTGTCCCTTATGAGTTGAACTGTGCATGACTAGGTCCCAATCAAGTGACTTTTATTCATATGATCTTGAGAAAGATATGACATTTCACAGATTAAGCAGAAATAATATTAGTCTAGATGAATTTGATAGTGTAGTCCTAGATAGTAGTGTAGTGTTTTCTGAGTCTTCTGTTTCTGAGTCTATTTCCAATTATGCACATCTTGATTCTGAAATTTTTGTTGATACAATGGTTGATAACAACCTAACTCTTAAGGAATTGGCTACACCTGATGTTGTTTACAAACCTTGGCGTATTCAGTATCCTGAGACTGAGGTTAGTTATGAGCTAAATCTGGACTGATCCATTTGCTTCCAAAGTTTCATGGTCTCGCAGGTGAAGATCCACACAAGCATCTTAAAGAGTTTCATGTAGTGTGTTCCACCATGCATCCACATGACATTCATGAGGACTATGTGAAGATGAAAGCATTTCTATTCTCACTGGATGGTGTGGCTAAGGACTGGTTGTACCTTCAACCAGATCCTATCAACACCTGGACAAATATGAAGAGAAGATTCTTGGAGAAATTCTTCCCTGCATCCAGAACAGCTTCCATCTGGAAAGAAATTTCTGGAATAAGGCAGCTAGCTGGAGAGACATTGTATGAGTACTGGGAGAGATTCAACAAGTTGTGTGGTACATGTCTTCACCATCAAATCAGTGAGCAATTATTGATCCAGTATTTTTATGAAGGTTTGATGTTGATGGACAAAAGTATGATAGATTCAGTTAGTGGAGGCGCTTTGATGGACAAGACTCTTGTTGCTGCAAGACAGTTGATCTCTAACATGGCAACCAATTATCAGCAATTTGGTACTAGAGGTGCTGCAACATCCAAGGCTGCTACAAATGAAGTTTTTGTTTCTATGGTTGCTGATAACCAGAGGTTGGAGAACAAACTGACAGAGTTGACATCCCTTGTGAGACAGCTTGCCATTGGTCAACAGCAGAACGTGATGGCAGCCAATCAACCAAGGTTGTGTGGTATCTGTTGTGCACTTAATCATCCAACAGATGCATGTCCCACTCTACAAGAAATAGAACAAGTTGCTGAAGTTTTTGCCTTACAACCTGGACAGCCATTCAGACCTCAACAACGGTATAATCCTTACTCCAACACTTATAATCCTGGTTGCAGAGGTCACCCGAATTTGAGGTATGGTCCTAGTCCACAACCTCAACAGCATACACAACAATAGCAACCATTCAGACCTCAACAGCAGCAATATCAACCCTCCACCAGCAAATACCAAGCTCCTCCGTTCAGACAACAGTCATAGTTCCAGCAGCCTGCACCTACATCTGCACAACTTGTGCAGACCAGTTCTGGACCTTCTTTGGAGGACTTGATGAAGCAAATGGAAACCATCAACATTCAGTTTCAACAGAATGTCAGTGCCACCATCCAAGACCTGCAGACTCAGATTGGACAATTAGCTACAATTGTTAACCAAATGCAACAGCAAAAAGGTTCTAGCAACATTCTAGCACAACCAGTTATTAATCCAAAGAATGTGAGTGCTATTACCTTGAGGAGTGACAAGGAGTTTCCAAATGCTGGTGCTAAAATTGATGGTGGTGTCAAAACAGATTCTGCACCAACACATATTCCTCTACATTTTCCTTCTAGATCCATCTCTGCAAAGAAAGTGGAGTTTGATTTTGATCTGCTTAAGACTTTCAGGAGGGTGGGAGTCAACATTCCCCTCTTGAATGTCATTCAAACAGATTCCAAAATATGCAAAGTTCTTGAAGAATTTATGCACCCACAAGAGGAAGCTGAAGGGAAATGAACAAGTAAAGATGGGCAAAAATGTATTTGCACTTATACAGGACAAAACTTTTGATGTCATTCCACTATCCACATTGCCACAAAAGTGCAAGGACCCTGGCACTTTCATTGTCTCTTGCACCATTTGAGATTGTACTTTTGTAGATGCCATGTGTGACCTTGGAGCCTCCATTAATGTGATGCCCACATCAGTTTATAGATCATTACATCTTGGTGATTTGAAACCCATTGGTGTTTTCATTCACTTAGCCAACAGGAGTGTTGCGCTTCCACTTGGACTTATTGAAGATGTGCTGGTGCGAGTTAATAATTTGATTTTTCCTACAGATTTTTACATTTTGGATATGGAGAACGAGTCTGCCAGCCATGGTTCCACATTGATTCTAGGGAGACCATTCTTGATGACAGCTAGGACCAAAATTGATGTGTATGCAGGAACTCTTTCCATGAAGTTTGGTGATGACGTTATTCAGTTTAACATTTTTGAGGCCATGAGACATCCTATAGAGGAGCATTTTGTCCTTTTTCTTGATATCATTGATGTTGCAGTAGATAGTGTAGATATTTCTGATTTACTTTCTAATTTTTCTGATTTTTTGATTTTGGTTCTTGTAATTGTACCTATGATGATTCTGCTATTGTGTGTAGTATTTGTGCGGAGATTTCATCCACACTTGACTCTGATTGTGTTGTAGATACAGATACAGGTTCTGATTTTACTATCTTCTTGCCCTCAGCCAACAACCTTTCCTTGCCTTCCACCATTTAGCCACCTTCCTTGGAGCTGAAGTCACTACCTGAGCACCTTAAATATGCACATTTAGATGATGCTCAGTAGCTTAGAAGCCTATGAGAACTCCAAGATTTACAAGGAGAAATTGAAGAGATTTGAAGAGGTTTCATGACTCTAGGATTATTAGGAAGGAGTTCCATATTGGACAAAAAGTGCTATTATTTAACTCTCACCTCAAGCTTATTTCTGGTAAACTTCGATCTAGATGGGATGGACCTTTTGTTATTACTAATGTTTTCCTCATGGTGCAGTTGAGATTAAAAGTGAAGTTACAGGCAAGTTCTTCAAAGTGAATGATCACCAACTCAAGCTATTTCATGAGAGCCCGCTAGTGGAAGAAGAGCTTGTGGTGGACATCTCCTTGGTCTTGCCAATTTTATGTGATGATGTGCCTTGAATATGACATTTTGGGAGTTTCCTTCTCCCTTTTATTTGTTGTCTCTTTGTTTGCATCCCATTGCATGCTTACATTGAGGACAATGTGCATTTCAAGTGTGGGGTGAAGGATTACAAAATCTGTTTTCTGTTTATGTTTCTATTTATCTGCTTGTGTTTTTTTTTTACTATTTCTATTTTTACATTTTGTCTATTTTAATTTTGAGTCTGTTTTCTGTTTTATCTGTTTGTGTTCTATTTTCTGTTTTAGTTTTTGACTATGTATGTTGTTTCTGTCTGTTCTCTATTTTATCTGTCTATTTTTTGTTTTTTGTTTCTGTTTATTTTTGTTTCTATCTATTTCTGTTTTCTATTTCTATCTATTTTTGTTACTGTTTCTATTATTATTTTGCTGTATTTGCTTTATTTTGTTCTGTCTACTTGTTATTCTGTTTTTACATTCAGAAAATAAAAATTAGAATTTAGGCACTTTTTCATGTTTTTCATAGGATTTCTAACTTGTATAATTTGTGAGAAATGTACTAATTTTTGTTGGATTGAAAGGTTTCATTCTTGATGTGAATCATAGTTGCAATTATTGAAGTGATAAGTAGGCTTGAGAAATAGAATTTAAGATTGATCATGTGTGATAGAATTATGCCTTGTGAATTTTTGGGCCTTTGTGGATCAATCACATTATTTCATTCATGTTCTTTCATGTGTGATTTCATCCTTGTGCTAGATTACTCTATGTTTTGTCTTGCCTCTTTTGACACTCTTTGTTGCACATGCTTTGATTGAGATGATTTAGGCCTTCTTTCTTTTATCCACTAGCCAAATAAACTATCTTTGCATTGATATCCATTGCTACCCTCTTTGAGCCTTTAACCTTTTCTTTTTTGTGTACCTTATTATAAACAAAAAAAATGGAAAACCAAGTTATCCTAACTTTAAGGAGAAAATGGGCCTTGAAATTTTTTTGGGAGTGGGTTTCAAACAAGTGTGGGGTATTTTTATTTTGTTTTGATTTGAAAAGAAAAGGAAAGAAAAGAAAGAGTTTACAAAGCAAAAGTTCAAAGAAAAAAATGCATAAAAAGGAAAAAGAAAAGCAAAGAAAAAGAAAATGCAACAAAAGTTGTTATGATTCATTTTCATCCTTATAAGTTCTTTGTTTCTACCCTCTTTTTACTTGTTGGCTTAGTCTCCATTGCCCCTATTTTCTCTTAGTTTTAGTCTAAATATCCTTTTCTTCTCCACCATTTACCTAAGTTATACATTACAAGCCTATAAAGTCCTTTTGATCTTTTGATGCATGTGTATTTCAAGTTGAATGAATTAGAGTCTTGTCAAAATTTGGATGTGCTAGTTATATGTGGTGTTTGAGTGTAAACATAAACCCATACACATTAGAAGAGGTTGAGTGTTGCTCTTTGAGAGATTTCTATCACCTTGGTTCAATCTTAATTTTAACTTGACTACTTTTTCACTTTGCACTTTGTGATCATGTGTTCATGAATTGTTTGAAACCTTAATATCATTCTTCCATTTTTCGTCTTTCTCACTTTTGTGCATTGTTAGGATCCATTGAAAAATGTGTGTGCCTTGTTCTTACCTTTCTTTTAGTTTGTGGTTTACTTTAGTTTGAATTTTTCTCGTAGTCTTTCTTTTAGTTTTGCCCAGGGTGCAAAAGTTTAAGTGTGGGGTATTTTGATTGAGTATTTTTAGTTTAATATTTTTCTATTCTTCTTAGCTTATTTGACTTCTCTTGGACATTTATTTTCCCATTCTAATTCACTTTTTGCCTTAGGCAAACAAGTGGGCTTAATTGATAATTAATGCTTATTTTTGGAGTTTTTGCTTACTTGACCTATCTTTCTTGTATAGGACCTAGAGAGCTCTACAGAACTCCAAATGGTGCATATAAGTAATTCCTGGAAAGGTAAGGAAAAGATCTACAGTTTTATTAGAGATAAACTTAGGCCAATTCTGTCATTTTGTGGGTCATTTTATGCTTGGAAGTCAAAACTACTACACTTGAATTTTGGGCTACGAAATTGGTGTAATTAGTAATTAGTTAGATTAGTTGGGCTTAATTATGGCTCATCCTTTCCTACTGACTCAGTCACTATATTTTATTGATTTTATTTATTTGGATGGAGACACTTCATTTTAGCACAAACATATTTTGTAGTGACTTTTAGAAGTTTTTAGAATTAAAACTCTTTCTCTTATTTTCTCTCAACTATTCTTCATTGTTCTTCACTGTTCTTTATTTTCATTTCTGTTCTTTCATTTTCTTGCACTAATTTCGTGGGGCTTCCATTGATGATGATCATGGAAGGATAAACAATCAATCAATCCAAGGATCCAGCCCAAGCAAGGAGAATTTGAGTTCTGGTTTGGTATTTCAATTTCTGTATGAATGCTCACTTTCTTCATCAATCCTCTATTCGATTTTCATGATTATGAATGTGTTTAGGATTGAAAACGGATTAGGTTATGGATTCATTTCCTAATTTTGACTTTTAATCACAAATTATTTGGATGATATTTCAATTAGGTTTGTGGTTTCAATTAATTTAGGGGTCAATTCGATTGAACTGCTTCTAATGAAATTGAATGAACTTTCATAACAAGATCATTATCTGAGAACTATAATAATTCGCATTGCTTGGTTTGGTGAATTGGATTGATGTTCTTTAATCTGTTTTACATTACCTTTAATCAATTCTATTAGTTTCTTTAATTGTAGTTTGTGTTTTTGCAATTTTTATTTATCGCATGCAAACAATTCAATAAAAATCCTCCTATTATTTACTAGTGAATTGAAGTTGGAACCATATTGATTGTGTCTCTGAGTCGACCTAGGTTACTCTTTTGCTACAGAATTAGCGTAGTTTAATTATTTTGAAGCGATACGACATTGGTTATCATGTATTTGACCCCAAATGTTAATTTTGACCTTGCCTTTGAAATCTATACTCAGTTATCTTTGATTTGGTAGATAGAGATCTGCGTTTGGACAAGCACGCGTATTCGAAGGATCACAAAACAACACCGCTAGGCTTTAACAGGGAGAACTCCTAGTTAGGTAAGAGAAGTTTATTATTTGAATATAGTTTTGATACTATAGTTGGGGGCTAGGGAGCCTAACTATGAAGATAACTGTCTGTCCCTGTTGTGTGCTGGTTTTCAAGAAAAACTATGTTTTTAACTAATGGGATGCGAAATATTTATGATTGATGTGTGTTTGTTCCTGTGTGTGCTCGTTTTCAAGAAAAACTATGTTTTTAACTAATGGGATGCAATGAATTGGCTTGTTGATGGATAAAATTGTGAATGATATTGTTGTTGTAATGATTGGATTTTTGGGAAAAGTCTTAATTACAGGGGAGACTCTGCCCAAAATTTTAAAATGTGTTCTTCTATTTAATTCTTTATTAAATTTTTAAATGCGCATAAGAGTGTATTTTATATATTGTAGTCCTCCTCTTTAATTTAGAATTTTCCTGAAAATATCAATCTTGTGGTATGATGAATTGTGAATGTTGTGTATGTGCATGAGGGGTGCATGATTGGATAACCTTGCGAGGGAGGGTTTACGAATTTTAAGCATGCCATGAGAGAAAAAGGGATTGTTTAAAATTCCGATCCATATCTATCCATGGTCAGTGCATTGATGGTGCCCGTGTTTCATACTTCATATTTTCATGGATGGAAATAGAATAATGGACAGTAAGTACCTAGGGTACTAGGGGGCAATCACTCTATTTGGAACTCCCTTGTGACTCAGGGCTGATCACCATGGGGGAGCGACCAGTGCACGATACGGTGACCACGACGAGCTACTGCATCGTTTTCCTAAGAGAGGTTATTTTCATGAAGATGGTACCACATTGCATTCTGAGAGATGAGTCAGGTGCATGCATCATTCTGAGCATGGTTGTTTGAGTTGTGAAGTGAATTGGATGATGGGTTTGTCGAGTATGTATTGGACTGATGGACTTTTTGTAATGACTGTGGTTGTTAATGTTGTTTCCTTTCCAATTGCTATTATCTAATGTTTGTTGGTTTTATATAATAAACTCACCCTTGCATTTGTTGTACCGTGTGGTTGGTACTTGTGATGATCGTGAACTTTCGTTCATGTGAGAAAATGAGCAGGAGTAGGTGACCTTGGAGGGAGATCTTCTTTTTGTTGGAGCCGCGAGGTCGACGTGATGACGTTGGAATTATTTTTGGAAAGAGTTGTGTTTTGCTAATCAACTCTTTCATAGTTAGTCCCTTAATTCTTTTTATGGACATGTATATTTTGAGTTGTAAATGCATGTAAAACTAAATTAAGTTCTAAACATGTGAATGATGAGTACTGATTTAGTATATGTATACATATGTATTCAATAATTGTAATTGTATCTTGTGTACGATGATTGTATTATTGCGAAAAACTTACTATCATTTTCATAATCAGATTAATGGAGTTTTCATTAAAATTTGAAATTCACATGATTAGAGTTATTGATGCCGTAGCGACGAGACGGGTCATTACAATTATCGCGGGAAATTTACCCTCATTTTCATAATCAAATTAATTGAGTTTTCATTTAAAATTTTAAAATTATACGTTTAGAGTAGTGATATCATAGCGACGAGGCTAGTCATTACATGACAAGTCATTACTCATTATAAATATAATCTGCACTAAGGCAGTTTGAAATATCACCTCAATCACAAATACTTGATCTCAACCTTATTGTTACTTAAACCATGACTTCATCATCAGTTACTATGATTGTGTACTCCAATGGCGCCATCACAACAACTCAACATGGGTCAATGCTTGTAAGCAATGAACCATGGATAGTTCAACTTAACAACAACATGTCACTTGATGCTTTGAATCAAGCTATTCCAAACAAGATTAGTCTACCATATGGTAAAGTGGTCAAACACATCCATTATCAATACCCTATATAATTTTTTGGTGATTGTTTTCAGTATAGAGCATGCAAGCTGGAAGATGATGAGGACATAATAACTACGTTTTCTTTGTTTGAGAAACTCCACAACTTTGCATGCGTTGAGTTATATGTTATCACTGAGGATACACCCACATAGACATATGCACAACCACCACCAATTTTTGCAAGCTCTTGGAATTTAGAGGGTTTGGGTGAATATCTTGATGAATCAATGGACCTTGAATCGAGTTTTGAAGAAAAAACCTTCCAAATTATTTGATTGTTATGTTTATTATTTCATGATTTGTAGTCTTCATGTTTGTTATTCATTGTTGTATTACTATGTGTATGCAGACAGTTATGTCAAGTTTGTGATTTTGTTGTTCTAATCTCATAGTTTTATAATAAAAATATTTGTGATGTTTAAAAAATACTTTGCATCAGGGTTTCAAGGAATCTGATGTTTTGCGTCAAGGAATCCTTTGCTTTACGTTAGGGCACAAGGAAATTTTTGGCTTTGTGTGGGCATCAGGGAATCTTTTTCTTTATGTTAGGGAATCCAATGTTTTATGTCAGGGTGTCAGGGAATCTTTTGCTTTGTGTTAAGGCATCAGGGAATTTGATGTTTTACGCCATTGCGTCAGAGAATTCATTGTTTTACGACAGGGTGTAACTACTAGAAAAACAACATTCAACATCGGTTATTTTTTATATTCCACATCGATTTTGAACCGATGTTGAATCAAGCGACATTGAAAGTGTGGAAGTAAACATCGATTTTCAAAACCGATGTTAACGAAAAGTAAACAACATTGGTTTTTATTGAAAAACCGATGTCGTTATCTAATAAATCAAAATGTAAAAAAATATGAAAGCTGAAACTTCAACATCGATTTTCTTAAGAAAACTAATGTTAAGATGTCAACGAAAAATGATGTTGATTTCATGTAACAACATCGGTTTTCTTTGCAAAACCGATGTCCCTATCTATGTAACAACATCGGTTTTTACTGAAAAACCAATGTCGCTATCTAATAAATCAAAACGTAAAAAAATATGAAAGCTGGAACTTCAACATCGGTTTTTCTTGAAAACTGATCTTATAGTCTAAGTTAACATCGGTTTCTTAAGAAAACCAATGTTGTTTTTTTATTTTTTTATATTTTGTTTGTTTTTTTAATTTTACCAGTTCTTCAACCTGTAAATTAAATACCAGACATCCAGCCAATTTCAAAATACAATACAATAAAATATTATTTCAATAACAAATAAAATTCAATAGTGTCAATGTACATAAAAATGATTTCCTAACCAAATGTTTATATACAATTGTTTAAAAATCCCTTAACCACCTAATCTGATATTGCATCTCTAACTTTAAGATAATATGTAGCCCACTGAACCCTAATACCCTTCAATTATCAGTGAAATACTGCATGACGTAATAAAACATAATTTAATAAGTATAAATAAAAACAAGTAAAAAAAATGAAAATTAGTTTTGAATTAGACAATTACCATGTCCCAGTTATCCCTAAAGCCTCCTTGGACTATTGTGGACATCCAATGCATGACATAATAGCTACACTCAGTGCTTCCTTTTTTCTTATTACACTAAATTCAATAACATGGTCAAAGTTAAACGGAAATTAGTGTAAATGGTAATAAAAGTTATTTTGAATACATAAACCATGATTTATTAAAAGACTTACTTTAAGCACAATCCATTTAGTAGTAGCCTTTGATTTATTTCCTTAAGTGTCATGGAGTCCCTTCAAAGCACTGCTTAAGAGAAATATGCATGCATATTGTACAATTAACATATTCATGTGTTAGAAATAAAAACAGAAATGTCTGACAAATAACATCTACCTGTTAATAATTCCTTTGAAGTAGTTATCAGGCTTATGGTGCAACGAACATAACCACACAACAACATTGGCCTTAGGACATAAAACGACCAGTTGCCAATGTGCACTGCATTGGAGAAAAAGGAGTTATTATACTTTATACATTGATTAAATTCTTTTGTACATTTTTACTTACCCATTCAAGTACGCTGCAAGGTAGACATCTTTCTGTGAACTCTGCATCCATTTCTTGATATAGTCCTCGGATTCAAATTGAGATTTCCCTGATCTCTGTATGGACTGTGGCTCCATGAATCCATACACATCGCCATGATCCGATTGCAGACATAACTCAGTCATATGCCTATTGTTTTGAAAATAAAGTCAATTATGCAAGAATATAAAACAATTAGTTATGTAACGGCAGCCAATTGAAAGTGACTTACACAATCCACAGTTGTATAACGAAGATGCTCAGACATTGACCACCGTGGATGATCTCAAAAATATCCTCATGCTTTATGTACAATGGGAAGTCCTCAAGCTGCAGCCCGAACATAGTAGGGTCCCATTGCACCTGCATAGGTCTGAGGAAAAGATAGGGGATGGTCAATGCGATCTAGTACAAGGGATCGGCAATATGTTCCGACTTATGTACAGGTTTTGCCGGTCCCTCGGGTACCTATTTATCCTACACAGTTAAGAAACATAAGTGAATGACCGTCTTGACTTTATATGAGACAAATCATTCTTAAATGAGAAGAAACAAGCCAAAAATGTGATACCTTGTTCAAAATAGCCTGTACAAGATGTGTCGCCCAAGCAAGGAAGGTGTTAAGGGCCTGCCCCACTAACTGAACCTCGTCAGTGGGTACAGGGACGCGAGCCTCAGCATCTCGAACTTCCTCAACACCCACCTTGACCTGATCATGGGCAAGAGGGATGCTGTGCAAGGTTGTCGACCCCTCATAAACCCTTCCAACAATAACCAGGTGGGGAGGATTGCCATCGACATACAACCCACGCCTGTTAGATGCACCCGTGTCTGGGTCATTCCCTGAAGGATTGACACAGCTTCCTTTGGTGCTGACACGGGCACCATAAGGACATGACTGAAGGTCTGGAGGTAGCATGGCACCCTGAGACTGGATCTGGGTCTACATCTAGGACTGGAGGTGGTTGAAGCTCATCATTATCTGCTGCGTAACTCTTTTAATGATCGACTGTGTACGATCAGTGATCGACTGCTCCAGCTCTACCTTGATGTTGTCTTCCAGGCGATCCAAGTCTTCAGGCGCCATGGACTTTGACTTGTGAGAGGTTGATGGAGCCGGTCTGAAGTACTGTGTGATGGTCACATTGGCTCCAGCACCACGGACACGGCTGGGTTGCTCTGGTCATCCAATGGCAGCAGTTAGGACATATTGACATCCACTGGCGGCAAAGCTACCCTATGTGGATTGCTCATCTAGGGAATCCTTTCTGCAATCTCACGTGCCACCTCAGAAGTCATTTGCCCGATTTTTTTAGTGCGAGCCAGCTTCCACTTCACGTGTCGTCTCACAGGGGACGGAGGATGAATGATGGTATCCGTGTTATCATCATGACTTGCTTCCTCCAATTGTTTCTTTTGTTTTTCCTCCATCAATCTATTCTCTAACAAGTCGTAACCCCTACGAGACAACACGTGTGGGGCAGTGTTCAGCTTTTGGATGGTCTGAGCCTTTTTTCTAACATCCTGTAAGAATTACACAAATAGGGCTAAAAAAATATGCTTGTTTGGCTTTATAATTCTGAAATTGTAAAACAATGTAACTCAACTAACCTCCCAAGAAGCGACTCTACGTGTCTCATAAAATTGGTGCCACTTTTCCTTACTGATGTCGTATTTCTCATAGACAATGTCGGCATCGTCGTCCTTGCCTTGTGCTATAGCCCATTTAGAGGTTAGGTCTAACTTAAACTGCCTTCATCGCTCTCCCACTGTCTGCAGAATTTTCTTCTTTGTTCGTTGGTCGGATGTTTCAAGTATATCAAATTCAGCCTGCGTTACAATCAAAAGGGTTTAACAGTTACAATAGCATTTAAATTGTATTACTACAAGCAATCACATTGGCAATTTAATTGTAATACCTGAATGTCCTCCCAAATCAACTCCTTCTGCGTTGCAGGAACTTCCTTCCAGTTAGCAATCGTCACATCCACCTTGTCTCTAGCCACGATCCCTAGATACGTCCTTAATTTCTTTGCCTAAGGACCATCAGCCTTCCCAGTGGCAGGATCCACGTGAACCACTGGTCTGTCAGCACCAGTAGGTCTGGTAGCCAGTGACCTCAATCGTGTTGCCTTCCTAGTCTTATTCGCCATAGATGGCGAAGGTGTTGACTCAGGTCAAGGAGGGGAGCTCGGTGGTGTAGTCATGATCCTGGTAAAAACAAAAAGAAAGATAAGTAAACACATTCTGACAAGTTAGAATACTTATGAAATTGTAAAAAATGCAATCAAGTTAATAGGGCAAACAAATTACATTAAGTGATGTTAAGTAATTCTCTTTCATCATGATCATTACGATTTGCATGAACGTCATCATCGTAATCTTCTCTGTTGACGCCAGGCATTTGTGTCGAGAATTGAGTGACACCAATATCGAGGGTGGAATCATCATCGTCAAGAGTAATACCAATGGTTTTTCCTGTAGTACCACTAACCACCTTTCATCACATGGATCTTGAACATAAAACACCTGTTTAGCTTGTTCTGCCATGATGAAAGGTTCATCTTGATAAGCTAGCTTCTTAAGATCAACCAAAGTAAATCTCAAGTCCTCGGTCCGCACATCGCTATTGATATCAACCTACTTACACTTGAAAACACACACACTGAATGTAAGATAATTAAACTCCAAGATGTCATGAATAACTCCAAAGTAAGGCATGCACGCCAAACGGGGATTGTGGTCATGCACAATAGCGAAGTGTTGTGACTCAGCCCTAAGGCTAACCCCACTGTTTTGCATTGTGCTCTTGTCATCTTGTTGTTTTGTGTAGAACGAGTACTTGTTGATATCGTAGCCCTGCCAACTTCTAACATTTCTTTTAGGCCCATCTGCTAACTTCCTCATTGTTTCAGATGAAGATTCATCACTAAATATTGTATCTTTAAACCAATTCAGGAAAGTCTTGTTATGATCTTTCAACAACCTATTCTTTGTCATTCTTGGATTACTTTCCTTGAGTAAGGTTCCATGACGAACTATGTATGGCAGAACTTCATTACTGTTATTCAGGACATACAAATGAGCTTGTTGCAATTCCTGTAAACCAGGCATTATAACATGCAGCCCTCGTGAACCCTTTCCTCCCACTCTATCGTCATGCCGGGACTCAGGAAGCCCAACAGGTTTTGCCTTTTCAAGGTACTCTGAACAAAATTCTACAGCTTCTTCTGCAATGTACCTTTCAATTATGGATGCTTCAGGGCAGTGTAGGTTTTTTGTATACCCTTTCAAGATCTTCATGTATCGCTCGACCAGGTACATCCACCGTAAATAAATGGGACCACACATTTTAATTTCCCTGACCAGATGAACAAGTAAGTGAACCATTATGTCGAAAAATGAAGGAGGAAAATACATTTCCAACTGACACAAGATAATTGTCGCCTCTTCTTCCAAGTCATCTAACTTTACAGGGTCCACGACTTTGGTACAAATGGCATTAAAGAAAAAGCACAATCGAGTGCCTCACTTTGTTTGGCAAAATGTCTCAAATCGCCACAGCTAACAGTTATTGCATCAACACTTGGCAATATGCAATCATTAGGACAGGCATGAATTTTCTGATACTCCATACCCATCGGACAAAGAATCTTCTTCGCCCCTGATAGTAACATCTTGGCAAAGTGTTTTCATCTGGAAGCATGTCCTGAACTACCTCAAGCAGTGAACTGAAGCTTTTGTCACTCCACCCAGATCTGACCTTGACATTAACCAGAACCGTTGACAACAGTGTCAATGACTCTTTGCACCCTGGATACAATGACTTCTTCGAATCACTTTCCAATGTATCATACATAGGGGCATGTGCTTGCTGAAAAGACTCATGTCCTTGATCACGAATCATATCCTCTAATCAATCTCCAATGTCAACATCAATCGGTTCAGTTTGCGACCCCCTCCGCATGTTTGTCAATTCACCATGCCATATCCATGTGGTATAATTCTTCTTAATCCCATCACACAGAAGATGCTCTCATATGTCATCTAGCGCTTGGCGTCTCCCATTCAAACAATTGATACAGGGACATAAATATTTTCCATCCCCATCTGGTAGACTTTTTTCGGAGGCAAATTGCAAGAAATGTTCAACGTCTCCCTCATACTCAACCGTGATGCGACTTGCATTCATCCAACTTTGATCCATCTAATTAATAACTCTGTGATACTCACAAAGTTATTCCATGCATGAAAACCTCACTCTTTTCATTCAAGGTGTGACCCTATCCCATTCAGGAAGACATATTTTTATAGTATATTCATATGTATAGGTTGAGTCTCTTATCTTAAATTTGACAAAATTTCGGCAGCATTTCGCTTTGATCTCCGAGTACACTACATGAAAGCGGTGACATGAGTTCCACCACAGTCAACTATGCACCCAGAGAACAAAGTGAAATGCATTGTATCGAAATTTCATCATATTTAAGAAAAGAAACACAACCTATACATATGAATATACTAAAAAAATGAGTATTCCTAAACTGTCCAAACGGACAATTCAAGAATCAATACAACGATTAATCTAAACTATCCGAAAGAATCACTGTAATGAATCTCAAACGGGAAACTAAGGTTCACTCATATTGACTACCAGGGACTGTATACACTTACACTAGTAATTCATCACATAAAACAAGTTACAAAACCATCAAATACAAAGCCAATGGAAGTTGCTAACCTTGTGGGAGCTGCCGAAAGTTGCGAGCGAGATAACCACCTCCGAGAGTCACACCAACAGTTGAAGCGTCATCACAGTGACCTAAGTTAGGTCCAGATCAACTTAAAAATAGAAAAATGCCCACATCAGCTTCAAAGAATAGCCTAATTACTTTGTCAAACATAAACAAACCAAAATTCTTTACCCATAGCAAAACCACAAACAGAAACCATTTGACTAGCATGGTATTAACAAGGGTACACGTCAGCTTGAAAGAATAGCCTAATGTGATATTGAGTGACTAGTTCATAGCCTAATGTGACCCATAGCAACACATTGGTAAACTCAACACACAACAGCACTCCCACATTCTGAAGGACAAAAATATGAAGGACATTCGTACCTGTAATGATGATCAATGCGAAATCTCCGACAAAAAAGGTTGTGACTACGAGGCAAACGGGAAAAGGGAAAAGGGCCTACAACCTACAATGAACATAGAACATAAGACTATTGATTTAGACCTAATGGTAATGCAAACTGAAGGGCATTCTACATAGGCTAATATTTGAGGTTTTCAAGTGACTACAAACTCTAATAAATTTGAGACACCATGGGAAATTGTAAAATATTTATAAAAATATTTTCATGCTCGGGTGAATATTCACCAAAGTAATTAATGGTGTGAAATAAAATTCTACTTATTTTAGTGATATTGATTGTATTTATAGAGAGATTTTAGATAGGTTAGGTTGTTTAACATAAGGCTTAAGGTCTCTTAATATTTATTTATCTTGGTGTAGCAATAAGGTGATCTTACTTTAGGGCTACTAGATGTGATATTGTGATTCTTTATTCAAATCCACAAAAAAATCTGGTGTTGAACAATGAAAGCAAAGCAAGCTGCTCCTTTTGTAGTTTGTGCACTATCCATGACTCAGAGCATGCAATCAGTTCTTACAAGCTGCTCCCACATTCACACAACATTCACACAAAATGAATTCACATTTACATATCAGGCTAAACACCCATCCCTTGTTGTTTTCAATTCCAATTTCAGTCACATAATCTTCATTTTTTGTTTTTACTTGAGAAGCAAAACGAAATTTATTAAAAGCCAGTAGTTAGGAATGAAGCACAAGGTGTGTCTTACCCCAAATCACCTAAGAGCATGCACAAACTAACAACAATTTGATTAAAATCCACATAGCAATGCCTCAGAGAGCAATTAAATTAACAAAGAAACAATGTCTCACCATTTTGAACCAAAATAGCTATCTAATTCACACATAACAATAAATCACGAGTAATGCTACATCCTCATGTTAATCATCCTAATACTTTTTTCGGTTTGTAATGCTACATCCTCTTGTTAATCATCCTAATGCTACAAATACCACTAACCATCCGCACTTGAACCCTATCCTGCCTACCACTAACAATAAGTGCAAAGTTTAAAGAGATACAATCTTCTCCACATTGGAACTGGAAACAGAGAGAGAAAGAGAGAGTACCTGACCTGAGAGAGTGAGAGTGAGAAGTTGCAGCTGCATGAGTGACAAGCGACACCAGAGTGAGAAGCAATACCTGATGTTACAAAGAAGGCATCCTCATATTTGAGTCTTTAAAGAAGAATCATAGTACATAAACCAGAGGATGAATGCTAACCTAGCTTGTGGGAGGCGAGAGTGGAAGTGCCGTAAGCAACACCACCCATAACCAGAACCACCGTGTAAGCGCCATCACCACCAACAGTGAAGGCTGAGTGAACCACCGTGGAGGCTGAGAGAACGAGCAAGAGAACGAACAATGGAGGCTGAGAGAATGAGCAGTGAAGGTAAAGACTAACAGTGAGAGATAGGCATGAAGGTTGTTTAAGTTCTTCGTCTTTAATAACAACATCGGTTTTCAATGAAAAACCGATGTTAACTATCTGCTGTTAACATCGATTTTCTTAAAAACCTGGAAAATCGATGTTAACGTGTTCATGTTAACATCAGTTTTGTAAGTTTACCTGAAAAACCAATGTTAATAGGAACAAGTTAACATTGGTTTTCTAAAAAACCTAAAAAACCGATGTTAACGTGTTCCTGTTAACATCGATTTTTAAGAAAACCGATGTTAACACAAAGACGTTAACATCAATTTTCCAAGTTTTTAAGAAAACAGATGTTAACCATGTCCTTTTAATTACAAATTTGTCACCGCATTTTCGTTAACATCGGTTTTATCAATAACCGATGTTAACTTAGCGATGTTAAATCCCATTTTTCTAGTAGTGTGTTAAGGAATCTAATGCTTTACAATGGTCAAATAATTAAATCAGATGAAAGGGATACATTTAAATGTCTCAACCTAGTGTTTTTTACGTCAAAGTGAGGCATCACACTTAAAGCCTTGAAAAGGAGAATCCACCAAAATATTGGACTTCAACCACATGACCAAGTCGGTGATATTTCCTTTTGATACGCCCAACTAGTTGGACACTGATGCTCAAGTTTACAATAGTGAAACTTGTTGACGACGACGATATTAAAGGTATGAATGTTGTTATTTGCCAACATGAGGTTCTTTCATCCACTGAATTGTATGAAAACATTGAACTAAATACACTTCCCACCCCGATTCCTCAGCCAATGCCTCATGAACCCCATTATTATTCATATCTCTAATCCAATTTTTCACTTGCTCAGATGCAACCCCATCATATACTCAAGTCAATTTGTACCAGTCGACATTAGATTTAACCCAACCACAAGTACATGAATGGCAACCAACAACATCTTCTTTTACACAACTTCTTTCCGCACCATTTTCCACCAATTTGTTAGCCTCACAATCATTTGGTCTTACTAAGGATCAACCTCATGCATATTGTAGTACTCTTGAAGCAGATTCTATCCCATCAACTCAACCAAATGAGCCTAAATTTGTAGAGTTTGACTTACCTAATGAAGAATTATGTCCCTTTAATGACAACGAATATGAAATTTTATGCAACCACCCTATGAAGAATGTGATGAATACGGTCATATGTTGGATCATGTGAACAAAGGAGCTAATTACAATACCAAACTGTCAAATCCAACAAAGCTAATTGTCAAATGTAATGATGATGGATGTGCTTGGAGGTGCAAAGAAGCATGCATCCTTGCAAGTAAGAAATGGGAAATTAGAAAGCTCCATGAACTCCATACATGTTCAAATCCTACCATATCACAAGATCATGCAAAGTTATCTTATATGCTCATCAGTAAAAGTATCCACACATTGATCGATAATGATCCATCAACTTCAATGTCAGCCTTGAAATCACATGTCAAAAGCGCTGAAGAATACACTATGACATAAAGGAAAGCATGGTTAACAAAGCAAAAAGTCTTTGAAAACATCTATGGCAAGTGGGAAAAATTGTACCACTATTTACCAAGATTGTTGCAAGCTATGTAGACATATCTTCCTAGTATAGTTGTAGGAAAGAAAACATTGCCAATGCCCACCGAACAAGGTAAAATAGTAGAGGATGTCGTGAAATTCCATCATTTTTTTGGAGTTTCAGACCATGTATTGATGGATTTCAATATTGCAAGCTCATTTTTTAGGTCGATGGAACTTGGTTGTGCAAAAAGTACAAAGGGACTCTCCTTGTGGCAGTTGCACAAGATGGAAACAAAAAAAATCCTCCTAATAGCCTTCGCTATTGTCGAGGGTGAAAAAGCAAAAGCCTAGTTCTTCTTCCTCAGCAATTTGAAAAGGCATGTCACACCACAAAATGGTCTTTGTTTGATTTCAAATAGACACGAGTCAATCAAGATGGTATACTCAAGATGAGATAATGGATGGACACCAGAGAATTTTGTGCATGTGTTCTACATTCAACTCATTGCACAAAATTACATGAGAAAATACAAAAATAATGACAAAAAAATTGATTATTAATATGGGCGAGTGTCAAACTTCTTTCTCTTCATAGTAAATATCACTTAATTTTGTATTATTCACAATATTGAAATTGTATGTTTTTAACTACTCATCATATGCAAGGACAAAACTTACTTTCAACTACTACTACAACAATTTAAGGGAGGAAACAGATAGTGAACGAGACATCAATTGACTTAACCATATTCCACGAGCAAAATGAACTCTCGCATGGGATAGAGACCGACGATAAGGACACATAACCACCAATCTTGTTGAGTCAATCAAATTAGTACTCAAGAAAACAAAAAATCTTCCAATATGTGTGTTGATCAAATCGAATTATCAAAGGTGTAATAACTTATTCAACCAAAGAGGGAGAGAAGTTGTAGCAATGATTAGATTTGGTCATGTTTATACAGTAATACTAAACAAGGCTACGAAAAATGCACAAAGAAAGGCCAACTCTCACCATGCTCTTGAGTTTGATAGATGCGATACACGATTCTTAGTGCAAGAGACCATTAACCCAAGAGAGAAGCAGTCAGTTGAAAATTTCACGGTTAGGCTAGATCAAAGGTGGTTGATTGTGGTAAATTCCTAAAAGTACAGATGTCTTATTCGCATGTCATTGCAGCTTGTAAGCACGCTCACCATGAGTATAAAGCTTACATAGATTTTGTGTACACATTGGAAAGTATCTCAAATGTGTAGAAAGGGTTGTATGGCGAATTGCGCAATAAGGTGTTGGCCATAGTGTTACGACCCACCAATCTGGCTCGACCCAAAAATATTAAAAAGAATTAAAGGTCGTCTAGTATCCTCTCATATACACATCAAAATGGGTATGAGAGAGTCGAGTCAGCCAAAAAGATGTTCATGCGTCACAACTTAGGTCATTCAAAAAATAAATATTCTCATCGTGATGGAAGCCCAAACCAACAATGCTATAAACAAATTTTTGTATTGTTTGTAATTCTATTATAATTCATGCTAACTTAAATCTTTTTTTAGTTCAAGTAAATTTATGGGTTAAATACAAATTTTATTAACAACAAATTAATTTTTCATTTTTTAGAAAGACAAAAAAATAATTACAAAACAAAAGCAAAAACAATTAAAAAAATTATGAATTGAAAAGAACTGTCTTCTTAACTGAAAAAATGGATGGTATGAATTAGGTTGGGGAAAACTGATTTCATATAGTGAACTCAGTAATTTGTATAATTTGGATAAATAAGTTGGAGTTTGCATTATTTGGATTATTTTTTATTTTTTCGTATTATTGGGTAAAAAAACTTGGCTGCTATCTGTTCTAAACGGTTTCTTCTCTTGTTCTGTTCCGTGACTGAACCAAGAAGTGCAAACTGCGAAACTCCAAGTGCTCTTCCAACCTAGTAAGTAGTAGCGACCAACACTAACAGCAACTGATACAACAAAGAACAGAGCAGAACAATTTTGAAATCCTAAATCCTAAACTAAAAATGCCTCCACAGGTTCCAAAGCCAACCAAACAAAGGAATTGCGGGGATTTTTCTACCAGTTGGGGCCCTCCCTTCACCACCGCCAAACCCACCAACAAGTTCTACTTCTTCTACGGCCACCGCAAGCCCTCCCAGAACCGCCCCACCGTCCGCGGCGGCCTTTTCTCCAACCGGCAAACCCTAAACCCTTCCCAACCCAAACCCACCACCAAACCCTTCAACATCAGAAACTGGGACCCACACTTCCTCTCCAACCCAAACTCGAACCACTCCCCATCAACCCTCTCCTCCACCTCCCTACGCCTCTCCCCGATCGCGCGCTTCATCGTCGATGCCTTCCGCAGAAACGACAACAAGTGGTGCCCCAACGTCGCCGCCGAACTCAGCAAGCTACGCAGGGTAACCCCCAGTCTGGTCGCCGAGGTTCTCAAAGTTCAAACAAATCACACCCTCGCCTCCAAATTCTTCCACTGGGCCGGCAGGCAGAGAGGCTTCCATCACAATTTCGCTTCCTACAATGCCCTCGCCTACTGCCTGAACCGCCACCACCAGTTCCGCGCCGCGGACCAGCTCCCGGAACTCATGGAGTCCCAGGGCAAGCCCCCCAGCGAGAAGCAGTTCGAGATTTTGATTCGTATGCATAGTGATGCCAATAGAGGGCTTAGGGTTTATCATGTGTACGAGAAGATGCGGAACAAGTTTGGGGTGAAGCCGAGGGTGTTTTTGTATAATAGGGTTATGGATGCATTGGTTAGGACGGGTCATTTGGACTTGGCGTTGTCAGTTTATGATGATCTTAAGGAGGATGGGCTGGTTGAGGAGAGTGTGACCTTCATGGTGCTGGTGAAGGGGCTGTGTAAGTGTGGGAGGATTGATGAGATGCTGGAGGTTTTGGGGAGGATGAGGGAGAGGTTGTGTAAGCCAGACGTGTTTGCGTACACGGCATTGGTTAAGATGCTTGTGCCTGCGGGGAATTTGGATGCGTGTTTGAGGGTTTGGGAGGAGATGAAGAGGGACCGGGTGGAGCCAGATGTGAAGGCGTATGCTACTATGATTGTAGGGCTGGCGAAAGAGGGGAGGGTTCAGGAGGGGTATGAGTTGTTCAGGGAGATGAAGGGGAAGGGTTGTTTGGTGGATAGGGTGATATATGGAACGCTGGTTGAGGCGTTTGTGGCCGAGGGTAAGGTTGGATTGGCTTTTGATTTGTTGAAGGATTTGGTGAGTTCGGGGTATAGGGCTGATTTGGGGATTTATATTTGCCTTATTGAAGGTTTGTGCAATTTGAATAGGGTTCAGAAGGCATACAAGCTTTTCCAATTAACTGTTCGGGAGGGCCTTGAGCCGGACTTCTTAACAGTGAAACCTTTGTTGGTTGCATATGCTGAAGCGAATAGAATGGAAGACTTTTTCAAGTTGCTTGAGCAGATGCAGAAGTTGGGTTTTCCTGTTATTGCTGATCTCTCCAAATTCTTCTCTGTTTTGGTGGAGAAGAAGGGACCGATAATGGCATTAGAGACATTTGCTCAATTGAAAGAAAAGGGTCATGTTAGTGTTGAAATATACAATATTTTTATGGATTCTCTTCACAAGATTGGTGAGGTGAAGAAAGCGTTATCACTATTTGATGAAATGAAAGGCTTAAGCTTGAAACCTGACTCGTTTACGTATTGTACTGCAATTCTGTGCCTTGTTGACCTTGGAGAAATTAAAGAGGCATGTGCATGTCACAATAGGATCATTGAGATGTCTTGCATTCCTTCAGTTGCAGCTTATAGTAGCCTTACTAAAGGGCTTTGCAAAATTGGAGAGATTGACGAAGCCATGTTGCTTGTTCGCGATTGCTTGGGCAATGTTAGTGATGGACCAGTGGAGTTTAAGTATAGTCTTACCATTATTTATGCATGTAAATCAAATGTTGCTGAGAAGGTGATTGATGTATTAAATGAGATGATAGAACAAGGTTGCTCTCTAGACAATGTCATATATTGTTCAATCATCTCTGGCATGTGTAAGCATGGAACAATTGAAGAGGCCAGGAAGGTTTTCTCAAACTTGAGGGAGCGCAACTTCTTGACAGAATCCAACACAATTGTGTATGATGAATTACTTATTGATCATATGAAGAAAAGGACAGCTGACTTGGTGCTATCAAGTTTGAAGTTCTTTGGTCTAGAATCTAAATTAAAAGCAAAGGGCTGTAAGCTGTTGCCAAGTTGAAAATAATTGTGGGAGGGAGGGGGGGACTGATTGTTCTCATTTTTGTTCAACATTTTGAATACTGAATAGCGTATGGGAGGATCAACCATAGTTTTCATCTGGTTCTGGATTATCTTCCTTCTGATATCTGATATGTTTAATTTTGTGGCTGTGAACACAAGTATCAACCATAGTTTTTATCTGGTTCTGGATTATCTTCCTTCTGATATCTGATGTGTTTAATTTTGTGGCTGTGAACACAAGTATCTTACCAAGAATTAGACACATGTTAAATATTGGACTGTTGCATTGTGATGGTCATAAATTAACAGGTTGCATAGATTGCATCCTTTAACAAGACAAAGTCGCTCCAGAAAGTTCAACTAACATCAAACCATAGCTTAAGCTCTTACATGCTTCACTGGTGTAAATGGAATTCTGAATATCAATCGTTAGTGCTCATTACATAAATCCAATGTGGAATGAAGAATTGAATATAGATATTTAAAATACCTTCTTCATATATAAACTATATAATCAAGAGTATTAAGAATTTATGGAAAACCTCTTTGCTAACACTCAATCCACCTTTCTCCATCCCCTCATCAGGTCTTAAGGCCTTCATTGGAGCTGAATAAAAAGGCCTTTTTGCTGCCTTTCAGGACAATTTCAGGTGCTGAGATGATTTAGAGAATTTTCCTCTTGTTATCATGCTGAAGTAGGATAAGGTACTGTCACTGTTGGGTTAAATTGTTAACTATAAAAAATCTGAACACACTCAATAATTTTACTTTTACCATAATTGAACCTTATCTTTTAGTATATGCAAATGAATGGTTTGTTTGTAGTTTGTAGAACTATGTATTAACCTTTGTTGCATATGCCTGCCTATTCCAAAAGCATCTGGGGTAGGTTTGAGGAAGATGAGCAATGGACTACTAGCCATTTCTGTTGCTGCTGCACATACCTTGGATAAAAACATGGTTGAGGCCAACTCTACAAGCAATAGAGCAAGTAAGACACCTTTACATTTACTTCATTTCAGACCTTCTTTATGTAGTGGTAAGTGTGTATTAATTATTTTTTCTGCACTCTTAGGTATTTACTTGAATGCATCTCAGATGCTAAGCCACTTGTTTAGCATATGAAACAGTTTTTTTTTTTTTTATAATATTGTTCAGGACTATACTAAACTTCTTACTCCTTTTTTATGGTTTCCTTTTTGGACTACCAAAATTCTTTTTTTTTTTTTTCTGTTCATTGAAACAGGCTGAATTATACCAACAACCTTAATGGGATAAAGTTTGCCTTACTGGTTACGTGTGTAAAAGGACACAACTAAGACATTATCAAATATAATCATTCAAAAGCTTGTCATTATAAATTTAATTCAACTGACTATAATCATGCATTTTTTTAAATATCAATGATCTCCAAAGCTTTTAGTATTGGAAAATGGCCTGATTATGTTTATAATAAGGAAATTTTTATTTGGTTTTTCCCTTGCCCATCTTAGGTCAATTAGCAAGTAACTTGAATCTTTACGGTCTTGAGTTTTCTTTCTTCACTGTTTGCATCTTTCCTTTTATGTTTTTTTCCCTCATACTATATTATTATTTGTGGCATGTATGAGATATGTGCTGTGAAGTGCAAAACTATATGGACTGGTTTGTTAATGCAATATGATCTGGAGTTGGAAACAGTAGCATCATTCCGATAGGGATCTGGATGAATTTTTAGGATTTTCTACTTGCTAGATAGCTAATGCTTATTTGAAGAAAACAAAAAATAAGTGGTTTACTATACAATGGTGATGATGCATATTTAAGAATATCCAACTTATTATCCGTGTATACGGACACAAATTTGAGACATTGGACTAGATTTTATAACTTTTGCCATCTGTTAGTGTTAGGACTGGAGAAGGGGGAGTTAGTAAGGAACTTGGGATAGTTAGAAAATTAGTCAGTTGACCCAAAAAGTCATCTGTGTCTGTTTTTGACAAATGAGTTCACTTTTTTCGCATGGAAACGACCTTATAAGCGATACAGGATTCCCTTCATGCTATGCGCCAATTGGTATTTTAGCCAAATTTCATTGGTTAAGGAGTCAAAATGACAATTTTATCTTTTATGTTATTTTTAGGAGGTGTTTTTTCTATTTTCTTTATGTAAGAGCCTTTTTGGCATTTTATTGTTTCTTGCTTTAGGGTTTTTGAAGGCAAGTATTGACACAGCGGTAAAGTTGTGTCTTTGTAACTTATTAGTTATGGGTTCGAATCCGGAAACAGACTTTTTACATATGCAAGGGTAAGACTGCGTATAATATTCCTCCCTCTTACCTTCGCATAATGAGAAGCCTCTAAACAATTAAGAATCAATGAGATGTTAAACCCTCGTTTCTCTTTCCCCTGTGCTGGAATTGAGGATTTCCTGTTAGAGAACTTTCACTGGTCGTTTACCTGCCAACAACGTTTGATATGCATATCCCCAATTATATTTAGAACATAATTTCTGTTCTTTTACATATATGTGTGGTACTTATCAATAAACAGAGATGAATTATTTATAACAAGGTAGAGGTTTGTTGGTATGGAGGATCTCCACTAGTAAGGTTGGTCTTCGGTGTCTTACAATTTCTTATTTTCTCATTAAAGTGTCTAGTTTATTGTATTTTCTTCAAAACATCATCATCTAGGTGTGGTTAATTAGCCTAAAGTTGTAATTAGTTATCTCCCAACCAAAGAATTTTGTGACTGTTGAACATTAACTATAGCATTCGATGTTTCTTCACTTCATTGCAACTTAATCTCAAAGTAATGGGTAAAGAGAAGATCCTGAGTCCATAAGTTTAACTGATAAATATGATTGAATTTATCTATTAACAAAATGTTTTGAAGGTTAATATGTTGAAGATCTCCCAACCAAAGAGGAAAAAGTTTTACTTAGCTATGCTCGGAAATGTGATTCTTTTTTCCTTAAATAATTTGTCACGGCAATCTGGATTGGAGCTATGAATAAGATTTCAGCTTTCACATATCATGGACTTAATATTAATTGAGCTATGCCTTCCCAGTGGATTCCGGTTTATGTGGGTTTTGTGAGGTGTTTTAATGTTATGTAATTTGAATTTTTGAATTCACTATGTTACGAATTACGATGCAGGTATATTGAATTTCAACCGTTGTAGTGAATGAAAGTGCCATATCTGAACTTTATATTTACTTTTTGATATTTTTCAGAATTTCTTTAATTGCAACACACTTTCGCAGAAACATCCTCTTTATTACTTCTCCGTTAGTTGGATGTTTGGGACATCAACTGAAATTTGTAGAAAGCTTTTTCTTTTCTACAAGTTTTTAAGAATCTTTGTAGTTTGTGTGTGATTCAACCGTTTTTTTTTATAGTTATTTTGATACTCTTTACCTATGTAAAAGATGATTTTTTTGTTACATTCAAACCAAATTAATTAGGATAAAATATGTTTGGAGTTCATGTAGAACTTGAAAAATATTAATTTGATCTTGTACAAATAAACCATATTTTTATTGATTCTGAGTAGTAACTCAATTAGACAGTAATTTGATATGGCTAATAGACTTATAAGTATAATTTAATTATAAATGAATTAAACAACTCATGGCGGTTAAAATCTTCCAAAATGAATAAAAAAATTACTGACAACTAAAAACTCCCAAAAATTACAATTTTTTGTTACCTTCTAGATAATTTTTTCTCATTTTCTAATGAACTTAGGGGAAAAGATGAACAACGGTAGGTTTTTGATGTCTTCTAAGTGTGCTTGAAAGAGTAGAAAGAGAAAATAATTAAATCTGTTAATAGGATCAAGGAACCACCCAACAGAATTATTATTGAGGACCAACAAAAATATGTTTTATTTTTCAATGGACTAAATTAATACGAAAAAATTTATGAGAACGAAATCTTTTCAAATTTTACAAGACCCACAATATATTTTACTCAATTAATTATTTTCAAACCATTTTTTAGCAAATTTATCAAAAGACTCGAAATCAAAATTTCAATGGGAATCCAAACATCTTACATCAATTGAATTTATTGTAAGTATTAATCTATAATTTCATGTTCAATAACAATCACACCAAGAACATGAAAAAGGATCTTGAGAATTCATGAGTTTTACATAAACATACCTTTGTTCATAATTGCGGAAAATCTTTAATGGTAAAATGTTTTCTCATCTTCACCCTTTCAATTCTTGTATCTTATTTGATAGGGATGGGATACAACTCTCATGGGCAGACAATGAATGTTTTCATTTTTCTAGATCTCTATTTATAAGAAAACTGAACCACTACGTTTAATATAACTGCACCTATCAACAGTTATCTTTTAATATAACTGCATCCATCAACCGTTATCCTTTTAATATAACTGCATCTATCAACAATTATCCTTTTAATATAACTACATATGTCAACAGTTATCGTTTTTAATACGTTTAAGATAACTGCTTTATCAACAGTTATCCTTTTAATAACTTTCCTTTGTAACCAATTATCCTTATGCCCTTTATTCATTAAATCAAATACCATTTATTTAAATGAGCCACAATGATAAATCTACATTCTCCCACTTGGCTCATGTCATAAATTTCATTTCATGATTTAATGAGAACAATTATAATGTGCATACATAGGGCTAAAGTTTTCATACATTGGCCTCATCATAAATCATGATCAGAAATAAAACCAATAAGAGTCATAGTGATTATATGCTATCAAATCGCCATAGTTCCTTCCATGTACCACTATATTAGCTCTTCTTCCTAACATGATACTTTAAGGAAAGTTTACATCATAATGTCCCACAATAATACTATTATGTCTTCATTAGGGACAAATCCTGTTTTTCAAAATAATCGTTCATACATGCATGTATACATAAATTTGAAAACAATATAATTTTTAGAAACTTAAACATCATTGAATTCAAAGTGTCAATAGTCAATAATTTCAATAATGATCAACATTCATTAGCTAACATAATGCCCATACATGATCAATAAATGTCTTGGGCGGTAATCCCTTCGTCAAGGGATCAACTATCATAAGATCAGTACTAACATGTTCTATAGACACTCTATGTTTCTAAACCTCCTCTTTAACGACAAAGTATTTCAATTCCATATTTTAGCACCTTTGAAATACTTGTCGTTTTAGAAAATAAGACTGCTGCGGAATTATCACAATAAATTTTCAGCGGCTTATCAATACTCGGCTTACCAATTCAAACCCTGAAATAAAGTTTCGTAGCCATTTAGCCTGAACCATGGCCTCAAAGCATACCACAAATTCAGCTTCCATAGTGGATACAACAATTACAAACTGCTTCACACTTTTCCATGATATACATACATTAGGCTCCTAACAAGTGATGCATATGGAATTGCTTCCATTTTATTTCATTTCAATTCATTCTTAGGACATTTCATGAGACTAAACTTGTCTTTTTTCTGAATTGGTACTGGAGACGATAAGCAGTTTTGCATTTGAATCTCTTTAAAACTTTATTAATATATGCTTTCTGAGATAAACCCAACAATCTGTGTGATCTATCACGGAATATTTCTATCCCAATCACATAGGATGTCTCACCCATATCTTTCATTTCAAAGTTACTAGAGAGAAACTTCTTAGTCTCATGTAAAAGACTAAGATCATTAGTTACAAGCAAGATATCATCAACATACAGAATCAGTAATATAAACTTACTCCCACTGACATTCAGATATATACACCGATCAACAATGTTTTCTAAGGAAACAACGGTATCATTGAACTTAAGGTACCATTGTCTTGAAGCTTGTTTAAGTACGTATATTGATTTCTTAAGTTTGCATACCATATGCTCTTTTCCCTTTTCTACGAACCTCATTGGTTGGTCCATGTACACATCTTCCTCTAAATTCCCATTTAGAAAGACGATTTTCACATCCATCTGGTGTAACTTTAGATCATAATGAGCCACCAATGCCATAATGATTCTTAGAGAATCCTTTCTTGAAACTAGTGAAAAGGTTTCTTTATAGTCAATGCCATCTTTTTGGGTGAATCCCTTTGCAACTAGTCTAGCCTTGTATCGTTCTAAGTTACCATGAGAGTCACGTTTGGTCTTAAAGACCCATTTACATCCAACTCTCTTACATCCTTCTGGTAACTCAACAAGGTCCTAAACTTCATTCTGTTCCATAGATTTCAGCTCATCTTTCATGCCATTTAACCACTTGTCACCATCTTCACTATTCACAGCTTGTGAAAACGTCACTGGATCATCTTTTATACCCAAGTCAAATTCAAACTCGTGTAGATATACCACATAATCATTAGAAATAGCAGATCTCCTTTCCCTTTGAGATCTTCTTAATGCTATTTGTTGTTGTTCTTCTACAATTGGTTCATTCGGTTCATTGGCAATAGTTTCATCATGAGCAATGGGATCATTCATTTGTTGTTCTTCATTATTATTAATTGGTTCAATAACATGAGGAATAACAACTTTACTAGAGCTACAAGTCAAAGGAACTTGTACTCTCACTTCTTGAATTGCCACGTTACGTGGTATTTCACTCCCACTAACTTCACCATTCTCAATGAACCTAGCATTTCCAAATTCAATGATCCTCATGGTATGATAAAGATAGTAAAATCTATACCCATTCGACTTTTTTGGATAACCAATGAAATAACCACTGATTGTCCTTGCATCCATTTTCTTTTCTCGTGGATTGTAGTATCTAATTTCTGCCTGACAACCCCAAACATGTAGGTGTCTTAAACTAGGTTTCCTTTCAGTCCAAAGTTCAAAAGGAGTCTTTGGGACTGACTTACTAGGAACCCTGTTTAATACGTACATGGCAATTTTTATAGAGCATAAGTCCACAATGAAACGGGTAAAGAAGAATTACTTAACATACTCATAACCATATCCAACAAGGTCATATTACGCCTTTCTGAAACACCATTTTGTTGTGGTGTACCGGGCATTGTGTATTGAGCACCAATACCACGCTTTTCTAGGAATTTAGCAAATGGGCCCGGATGTTGTCCACTTTCATCATACCTTCCATAATACTCACCACCCCTATCAAATATGACAATTTTCACCTTTCTGTCTAATTGCCTTTCAACTTCATTAACGTAAATCTCTAAAGCATTTATAGCTTGAGACTTATCATGCAGCAAATAGACATAACCATAGCGAGAATAATCATCAATGAAGGTGATACAATATTTTTCTTTATTAAAAGCATTAACATCAAACAGACCACATACATCAGTGTGTATAATTTCAAGAAGCTGAGTGCTTCTTGTGGCTCCTTTCTTTGTGTCTTTTATTTGTTTTCCTTTAATACAAATCACACAAACATTAAGATCAGTAAAATCTAAATCCCGAAGGATTTCATTATTCACCAATCTTTTCATTCTTTCTTTGGAAATGTGTCCCAAGCGTTTATGCCACAAGTAAGCGGAACACTCATTAATTAAGGTACGTTTAGTACCAGTATTATGATGCAGAGTCATAAGTGTTTCAGCATAAAGATTATCAAGACATAATTTATATAATCCATCACATAAAGTACCATTGCCAATCAAATGGTGATGCTTGTACAAACTGAAACTACCATTACCAAATTTAAAAGAGTATCCCAGCTTTATCGAGTTTGGAAATAGAAACTAAATTCCTAGATATACTAGGTACATAAAGAGTTTCACATAAGTCCAAATGATGTCCACTGTCAAGGATCAAACGGTAAGTCCCAACAGCTTCCACTGGAACTTTCACTTTATTACCCATAAAGACAAATTTTTCACTTGGTCTTGTGGTTTGGGTCATAAGGAATCCCTGCATCGTATTAAAAACATGAGTTGTACATCCAGAATCAATCCACCAAGTATTATACGGAACTTCAACAAGGTTTGATTCACAACATACATAAGCACAAGGCTTACTTTTCTTTTCAAACCAAGCCTTACGTTTCAGGCAATCTTTTTGGAAGTGTCCAGCCTTACCATAGAAATTACATCTGTTTCCATTATTTTCCTTCTTGTGAATTTGATAAGAGGAGGCTTGATTGATCTTTAATGGTCCTCTTCCCTTGTTCTCATGTTTCTTACCACTTTTCTTTTCAGCTCCTTGATGTTTGACATAATTTATGGAATGAATTCCTAGGTTCTTAATTCTGGTTTCTTCTTGAACTAACATACTGTGCAATTCATGCACATTCCATTTGTCTTTCATGGTATTATAGTTCATTTGCAAAAGAACATACTCAGACGGTAATGAGTTCAATATGAACTGCACCAGGAAATTTTTATCCACATTCATTCCCAATGACTTTAGTCTTGCTGCAAAATTTGTCATTTCAACAACATGCTCATGCATAGTATGTGAACCATCAAATTTCATGGTGGTCAGTGTACTGATTAGTGTCCCAGCAAGAGACTTATCAGTAGTTTAGGAGCATTCTTCCACAAGTTTTATCATTTCTTTAGCACTTTCAGTTTATGGAAAAGTTTACTTAATGTTGTTTGCAATGCTCATTCGTATGTACATCATACTCAAACTATTGGATATTTCCCAGTTCTTAAAATGGACTATTTCATCCTCAGTGCTTGCATCAGTAATAGCACTGGGGTTCTCTTCTCTAAAAGCCAAATTCAAATCCATTACCCCAAGGTAATATTCAATTTTCTTTCTCCATTCAGAGAAGTTTAGTCCATTGAAAACTGCAATAGTTGAGAAAAGCGAATGCGTAGCAACAGGTACTTTAAGGAATAACATTTAAAACATTAATGCTTTGAGTCATACATATCACGTACTAACATAATTCACATATTCATACATCATAAAATGCATATTAATGTTCACCTTTGGGGATCCATTAATACACAACATTCAACTATAATCATGCTAATAAATTTTGTTTTTCATAATTTGACAATAATACATACACTAACTAGAATTACTTACCATCTTTGGATGCGTAAATAGAACTAGCCGTGTATTTATTATGCCAACATTCATGTTTATTTATTATGATGACAAATAATCATCCTTTGGGTTGATCCTTAACTGCCCTATAATAATAAACTTCAATATACCACAACATAAACAATAATTTTATACCATTCACAGCATCACAATCATGATAATTGAAACATAATCATAATGTTTGGAACTAATCAATTCATCAAGAATTTGGATACTTTGGTGACTAACAAATTTACCATACTTTAATTCCAAACTATAAACATTTCATAAATAATAATTGATTTTTACACTTTATCATATTCTTGGCGACTTCAATTGTTCTCTAATTACCAAGAACTAACAATAAAGGTCTACAACTTCTCTATATATTTATGCCACATAATGCGAATTCATGAAACCATAAATAATGGGTCTTGCAATAAATGAATTCAATAGAGGTATCCACAATAATTGCATAACATAAATATATCAGTAGACTTACATCAGATTTGATGAAAATGCCATCACAAAAACCAAAACATTGAATTGAATTTTCAATATATATATATATATATATATATATATATATATATAATCACCATTGTTTACGTCTTTATTCTTTCTTCAAAAGAATCCATACATCGTTAATAGAAAGTATCTTTCTCTTAATCATGACTTTCGAAAACTTAATTTCTCAAGAATCAAGAATTCATTCATAACCATACATGAAAAAACATGAATTCCCAAACACATGCTCTGATACCACATGTAAGCATTAATCTATAATTTCATGTTCAATAACAATCACATCAAGAACATGAAAAATGATATTGAGAATTCATGAGTTTTACATAAACATACCTTTGTCCATAATTGCGGAAAATCTTTAATGGTAGAATGCTTTCTCAGAGTCTTGACCCTTTTAATTCTTGTATCTTCTTTGATAGGGATGAGATACAACTCTCATGGACAATGAATGTATTCAGTTTTCTAGATCTCTATTTATAAGAAAACTGAACCACTATGTTTAATATAACTGCACCTATCAACAATTATCTTTTAATATAACTGCATCCGTCAACAATTATCCTTTTAATATAACTACATTTATTAACAGTCATCCTTTTAATATAACTGCATATATCAACCGTTATCCTTTTAATAACTTCCCGTTATAACTAATTATCCTTATGCCCATTAAATCAAATAATATTTATTTAAATGAGCCACAATGATAAATCTTACATTCATGGAGTCGGTGGACGGTGGCACAATACCAAAATTCACTAAGAATTAAAGTGGCATTTTTAAATGGAGAAAGGAACTCTTTGAAATTGCGTTGTAACAAATTACAATCAATAGGCATAAATTCAACGGCAAAAAGTAGGTGATAATCTTTTTTGGGAATAACTACAAAGGGATTTGTTTTTACTTATAGGCTTGTTAAAGTCAAGAATGAAACAAAGCTATTTTTTCGCGCATTCATGTTCAAGTATGAGAACTATAGAAATATAACGTGTTCACCTGATGTTTTTATTGGTATTTTCAAAATAAATAATATTTGTACTTATATATGGAAAAATGATATGCTCTACTACATTGTAAACCTTTGTAAGGTTACATATTAGATTCATCTTACATGATTACTGCTTTTTCAATAGTTTTGATGACAAGCTAACAATGCAACATGAACCACGGGAAACTTGGAAGCTTGAAGAAAGACACCTCCCCTCTCCCTCTACATTTGTAATTCTAATCACTGGTTGGCACTGCAGCAAGATCATCCTAGATAAAAAGATAGGTTCATAGACAAGATGAAACTTTAAGCTTCCTTTTTGGGTCTGTTGCGAGATTGTGTAAGGGCAGGTTCTTCTTGCACATTAGTTTCCATACCGTCCTCCTCACTGCCGCCATCATCGTCATCATCATCATATTTTTCAAGCTCCATTAAAGCTTCATTTCTTGCCATCTGGTATTTGTAAAAGAAGTCAACAAATCAGGGGTCATAACCTTTTTTTAACCTAAAATCAATTTCCTCATAATTATCTCCAGTTCCACATACTATTTATCAAAAGCAACCGATAACTGACAAATAATGTTAAAAAGAACAAGTGTTTCACATATCTTTTATGCATGTTGTGAGTCTTCAATTCCAGATACATGATTGGTTAAAAACTTAAAATTAGCATGTAAAGGAACAAGTATTTCACATATCTTTTATGGATGTTGCTAAGTGACTCAAGTTTTTCAGATGTATGTAGGTAGATCACATATCCTTTATGGAAATGAAAAAATCAATTGGAGAATTTGGATAAAGGATCAATTAGTTTGTACTTATCAAAGAAGCCATTATTGATAAGTATATAATTAATTAGGATAAAGGGTCAAATGAATTTTCAAATTTCAACAAGAGAATTAGTGTTATATTGGGTGTGTATTAACTAGGGCTCGTCATGCCTATAGCCAGAGAGATCCAAGTTATGCTGAAAAAATATCAGCAACCTTATCAAGTCTGGACACAAAAAATGGTGTTTGCTCTTGTATATAGAGCTAACTTGTGTATCAAGTATCAACAATCTTCTAGAGTTTGGAGTCTGGACTCAAAATGTTTCTAAAGCTGCAAGGTGCAAGGCAAAGATTTCATGCTAAATTTATAACATGTCTACAACCCGAAAAAATTCTTAGACAAACATTCATATCAAGTTGAAATGAGTAAGGTTGTATAGGCCATTTTAGTAATGCACATTGATTTTCAAGGAATGACTTTACATTTGTCAACCGTTTATTTGGGTCTCTTTAAGAACTTCTTTCACTTGAGTGCCAGGCCATCAATAAACAATTAATACACTAAGACACTAACAGAAGCTGAATCAACACGCAAAAAACAAACAACCAAAACTTTTCCAATTCCACCAAAAAATTCTACAGTGCAGCACAAATTCATTGATTTAAAATACTCATTGCCATACCCTTGATATTATAAGAAGGATACTAGAACACACTATCTAACCTCTTTATAACTAACTTTTATTATTGACTAAAATTTATCAGAAATCACAAAATAACCTAACTCTCAACAAGTTTTACCCAAATAACATAGTGTAAAAATTATTTTGCTAACATTTCTTCAGTAACTGAGAGTGAGAACAATTACGTAAAACCAAGATGGGGAGTTTCATCAAACAAGTAAAAGACATGCTACAGGTGTCTAATAGCAACACAAAAATCCCACATTATCGAAAGACCGAATTATCCTAAAAAAGTTGATTTTAGTCTATGCATAAGTTAATTTTTTTTTGTAATCATCGTAGTTAGGACCTTTGGCTCCTGTTCTTACCAAAATCTGGAAATTCCACGTGTGAGGTAGGCGTGGCCAATGTGAACTCCAAATTCTGCACGTCGGATAATGTGTAGGCTTTGCTTAGAGGAGGGATCTGCAAAATAAAGAAAAAGCACTCCGACGCTCAAGTAAGTACATCAGTTTATAAGAGAATAACTGAGTGTGAGAACTCAGCATAAGATGTAGAGAATGAGTAACTTGAGTAATGCATTCAAGTCTTAATAGGATGTATTAGGAGTGAATATTGAGTATGGAGTGTATGATCAGATGTGTATTCAAATCTGAATAGAGTGAGTTAGAGAGAACCTGTAAGGTTGTATTTATAGTGTGAAGTGTGGGCTTTGGACCTTTGTTTGTTAGTAATCTGTAGGTAAGATAATAACAGATAATAGTAGACAGTTATCTAATTTAAATATAAGATAATGTGTACCTTATTGATATACTGTTACTTGTAGATAAGTAACAACTGGTAGATAACTTGTTAAGATATGATAAGATAAGGTGGTTGCACCTATTTGAATATCCAAGCATATTTGATATGCTCTTAATAAGAAGATAAATACTGTAGACGTCCACGCTCTTGTATCAGGTCTGTGTCCACGCTCCTGTAGCAGGGCTGACGAGGAGGGCAGACATGTGTGTCTGGGTTGACACTTGGAAAGTGAATAAGCACTATCAACGTAGTAGTTCTGACGTGGAAGGTGTCCACGTGTACAGTGACCCCACAATGAAAGCCACGTGTCATTTTACTATTTTGGACTATACATAAGCCCCCCAGCCTCTGAGCAAATTTATGGGCGAAAGAGGATGAAAGAGTGTCGATGCAAAATGTCCAATATCATAGTAGTATAACGAGTGATATCAGCCCCCGAGGGTGGACGAATGATGTCACGTGTCGAGGTCAATAGCTTCGTTGAGGTTGACCAGAACTTTTAGACTTACAAACCATGATGGTTTCAACGTAGTTTAGATTTACCAACCTGTGAGTTACCAAGGACGGACCTTGGACCAAGGGCGGACCTTGGATTTTGCAAAATACCAAGGGTGGACCTTGGGTTTTATAAAGTACCAAGGGTGGACCTTGGGCTTATGTTAAGAGAAGCTCTTGGGCTTTATAGAAGTGATAACTAAACCTGCACAAGGTAGTCCGGGTTGCGAATGTTGAGTTGTCCTAGGCGGACTATTTTGTCTTTTAGTAAATAAGACTAATCTTAGTAGGTAAGTGAAGCGTTGAGGATGATGATAGGTCTGAGCATGGCAAGTAAATGAAGCTCTAAGGCTGATGAACTCTGCCAAAATGTGACCGTTTGATATGATTATTGAAAACATGTGTTATGTCTTAATAAATGCTAATAGTCGTGTGCCGCCCACGCACCATTACCCGTGCACACGTGTCACTCGAAGAATGGATATGTTTTGAAGATTGTGCGTTAGTGGGTAAATACGGTCAATCGTGACGCGAGCTTCTAGGGAACGTTTCAAAATCCCGTCAATAACTGTCGACGTTCACTGTGCCTTTAAATAGAGGGGATTTCTGTGATTTTCATCGCCATTTTTGTGCTTTCTCTGAGTATTCTTCTTCACACTTCTTGCTTCCCTTTTCTTCTTAAGGTAACAAAAATGTCTATCTCACCCGTCTGATTCTGCCTTAGGCATGGGTGGTAGTGACTCTGGTGGCTCAGTAGAGCAACACGTTATGCGTGAAGTCATCTCCGTGGGTGATTCTTCAAAGGAAAAAAACCCATGGAGGAGTTTGAGACGGATCATCTTCTTCCTTTAAGAGGAAGGCGAGTTCTCGTCGAGTTGGTGAGGGCACTTCTTGTCCTTGTCATTAGGCAAGGGTGGACGAACCTTTGCCGCTCACCATCATCCCTACTTCTTCTTCAGGGAGGATGAGGCCAAGTAGCCCTGGGAGTGTTAGAGCTTCCGCGCGTGTGTGTCGCATCCCCAGTGATGGGTCGTTGCCGACTGGTTCAGTCATTCACGGCTATGAGTGGGTAAGGGAGGACGTGTTTAAATATCATTCCTCCATAGCTTCCATTGTCTCTGTAAATGTTCTTCACTCGACATTGCAAATGACGACTCCTTTGGATACTGGCAAGGTCATCGTCGAGCCTTGCGAGGAAGATGATTTTCCCTGCTTGAGGGCGGCACCGGGTGTTCTGCCTTTCTTTTTCATGTATCGATGCCTCTTTGAGGTGTTGGGTCTTGTCCTTGCCTTCTCTCCCTTTCAATGTGCTCTGCTGGAGTACTTGAATGTGGCCCCCTCCAACTTCATCCTAATAGTTGGGCAGTTGTGCGGGCCTTTGAGATTTTGTGCTCTCATCTGCACATTTGTGCCATTGTTCCTCTCTTCTGCTTTTTCTTTCAGACCAAGCTGTCCGGGAAGGTTGCTTGGGTCTCCTTGCACAGTGTCTCAAAAAAGTTGTTCGAGGTAGACACCAACGTCTTTCGCCGCTTTAAGGACCGATTCTTCAAGGTCCGTGAAAGTGGTGTTGTGGCTGATGGGTTGCCATTGATGCACAACAGGGATGGGGAGGTTCGCTTTCCCTTCTACTGGCAGGCTGACCCTACCAGGTTCAGGTCCTTTGATGAGGACATGCTGGAGAGGTCTGACAAGGCAATCTTGGAGTTGTTGCTGGCCTCGTTGGACGCATGAGGTATTTTGTCGCTACCTTCAACCGCCCCTCTACCGCACTGGATGGTAATCTTTCCTCCTTATAAATTCTATGTTTTTCTGGAGTCCAAACTCTGACACTTTCACATTTTTGCATTTTTGCAGCTATCATGGACAACTTCCAATGGAGGCCACTGGGGCGTAATGTAGGTGGCAATGTTGTGCTACCCCTTGTTCCCTCCCCCCAGCCGAAGAAGAAGGTCGACCCACTGTCCGGGTTGGCCCTACTGAGGTAGCCATTGCACTTCCCAGCCTTTCCCCTTTTGAGTTGGCAAAGAGGAAGAGGGATGAGGGTGTCGGGACGTCTAGTCGTAAGAAGTCACGGGCTGCCTATCCTTCTCATGGCCTGCGTGCATTGAGGGAGTCTGTCTGGCTACTGTCAACTTCTCCTCCTTCTCTTGTCTGGGTCTAATGACCCACCTCGTCGCTACTGTATCATACTCTTAATTATTCTTTTAATGGTAATTTATATCTAAAAATTCCTTTGAGTTTGTTTATAAAAATAGTAGTAAATTTTTCGTAAGTATAATCAATATCACAAATCAAAACTCGAATACACAAAGGTGCAATACATCATAATACTTGTATATTAATAATCATAAGTTGGTAGTAATTATAAATGACCAAGTCTGAATTGTACAAAATTCTCAAAAGAAACAAGGATTTAAATGACGGGGTGTAACTAGCAAAATGTTGGGGTGTAGTCATTAGAACAATGGGTGTAACTCGCAAAAATACAACCCTTGCTCGGGATCTAGCCCATCTACATCCTGGCTACTTGGCGGCTCTAACCAACATAGGTCATCTTCTCGGTCTCCTACTGTTGTCATCTGCTCACACGAACATGGTTTGCGATCATCACAGGTACCAATCCACAAGGTACAACAAAGCAAAGGTGAGTACATCACAGAAAATAATAATTAAATAAATATCATCAGTTATAAAAAAGACAACTCAAACATTGAAAAATCACAACAATATTCAAATATTTTATCACGCATTCAACCATGGACAACCCGTCCAAACACATTTCACAATTCATCTTAAAATGACTAGTCATGATGCATGTTCCAGACTTATCTCTTAGTCAATGTAATGTGGTACCATCCTCATGGAAATAACCTCTCTTAGGAAAATAATGCAGAAGCTCGTCAAGGTCACTCTGTCGTGCACAGGTCGCTCCCTCCTCATGGTGATCAGCCCTGAGTCACAAGGGAGTTCCAAACAGAGATGCCCCTCTAGTACCTCTGTACCCTACTGCCACCATCCTATTTCCATTATGCATGAAATATGTACATAGGCTCTATCAACGTATGACCCAGGCTCGTGCTCAACTCGACCCGGGTAGGATAGCGTCATACGCCCCACATATACATATATACTGACCCATTCTCGGGTACACTGATGCATTGACCGTGGTCCTCGCAAGGTTAACCACCCGATCCCGGCATCTCACGTCAAGACATGAAATATCACCACAGCTTCATCAATGTATGACCCTGCCCCAAGATCAATTCGTCCTGGCTAGGATAATGTCATACACCCCCGTAGGTATTTATGTATATCCAAATGCATTTAGATTACCATGGGTACTATCAATGTATGGCCCTGTCCGGGATTAACTCATCCCGGTTAGGATAATGCCATACACCCCCCATGAAATTAATGCATTTAATGACTCAAGCCAATATAATGGCCAATCTCAACGTCATTCACAAACACTACAAATAAGTGAATAGGTGTGCAATATTAGGTGTCTGGATTGACACTTAGCCATAACAACTGATGTAATAATCCTGAACAAGGTCAGACAAGGACACAAGGTTGTCCAGGTAAGGAAGCCCGGTAATTCACAAGAAAACGAGTACGAGCTCTGTCGACTAGGAACCCGGTAGCTCTTTTCTCAAGACATACAAGTTGTGCCTAGTAAGTACCCGGTGGTTCTTTTTCCAAGAACATACGAGCTCTGCCAAGTAATGAACCCGCTCATCTCGGCCAACCCATCTTGGTAGCCGACGTCACAAACAAAGATTTGACACATGCAACTTGGCCAACCCTTCCCGGCAGTCGACGTCACAAACAAAGGTATGACACATGCAACTCGGCCAACTCTTCTCGGCAGCCGACGTCACAACACAAAGGTTTAACACATACAACTCGGCCAACCCTTCCCGGCAGCCGATGTCACAACACAACCCGGTAGTCGTCTTCCTCACACCATTTACAGACATCGTCAATATATTTTACGCAGCGTATTAAATAACAGATACACACTTTAACCTAACCATGATATCAAAAATCATTATTAACACAATAAACTCCCCTTACCTCAACAGGGATTCTTTTCTTTCACACTTAACGTGAGTTTTTATTCGAACACAAGTTCTCCCAGCAACGAGGAATGAAAGGATTATGCTTCGTTCACCAATTCCTCTTAAAGGAGAGGATTTTCCACCGCTGCTACTGTGATTCTCGAGAGTTAAAGTGGTACAGAAGGTGGAAGAGAGAGATTTCTAGTGGAAAGATTTTTAGAGAGAGAAAAAGAAAAACACGTCCAAAAGTGAGAGTGGACCATTCATCCGCTTCAGGCTTATTTATAGACGAAGCATTGAGGCAAGTTGCCAACAACTTGATTCAGCCAGCTATCACAGCCACCATAGTTGCCCACTTACATGACCGAACAGCCACCATAGCCACCACCATTTTTACTATGCGTGTGCGGATAGCTTATCTCAACAACAAACTTTGACTTTCACCTTTTATTCACAAACACTCATGCAAAACACTTTTACAGATTTCAAGATTTATTTTAAACAATTAATCAACACAAATATCTTTCTACTTATAAAATTTTAGGGTGTTACAACTCTCCCCCCCTTTTTGAAATTTCGTCCCCGAAATTTACCTGTTGTAAATAGAGCCGAATATGTTTCCTGCATTTGACTCTCCAGCTCCCATGTTCCATCTCCTCCTGCTGGGCCTCACCAGATTACCTTAACCAAAGGAATTTCTTTCCCACTTAGGTGCTTTATCCGTCTATTCTCAATCCTCAAAGGTAGTGTTTCATACGTCAAGTTTTCTTTTACTTGAATATCATCCAATCTAACTATATGAGAAGGATCATGTATATATTTACGAAGTTAGGACACATGAAATACATCATGAAGATTAGAAAGAGACGAGGGTAAGGCAATTTGGTATGCAACAGGGCCGACTCTTTTTAGAACTTGGAAGGGACCAACAAACCGCGGTGTGAGTTTCCGGGTTTTTAATGCTCGGCCAACCCTGGTCCAAGGGGTAACCTTCAAAAATACATTATCACCGACTTCAAACTCTAGGTCTTTCCTCCTCTTATCGTGATAGCTTTTCTGTCTACTCTGGGCCATTCTCATCCTATCCTGGATCAACTTGACCTTCTCAGTCGTTTGTTGAATCACCTCGGGCCCTTACACAAGATCTTCACCTGGTTCTACCCAACACAAGGGTGTTCTACACCTTCTACCATACAGGGCTTCATAGGGAGTCATGCCAATGGTAGAGTGAAAACTATTGTTATAGGTGAACTCTATCAAGGGTAGGAAACTATCTCAGCTACCTCATTGTTCTAGAACACACGCCCTCAAAAGCTCATCTAAAGATTGAATGATCCGTTCTGTCTGACCATCAGTTTGAGGGTGATAGGCCAAATTCAGCCGAAGTCGGGTTCCCAAAGCTTTGTTCAAACTTTCCCAAAATCTAGACGTGAACCTTGGATCCCGATCAGACACTATACTAGAGGGTACACCGTGACATGTACCATGACATGGTTCTGGGTTTTCGTCGAAGTTGGACCTGGGAGAATACTCAGGCCATAATTCCTGAATTTAGTCAAAATCCTGAAATATTGACGTAAGTAGATGTAAAGAATAAGAGGTATATGGCTTTTAATGTACATATTCCCTCCTTTTTATTCCTCGGATGGGCCTCATTAAAACCTTTCAAGTGAAAAAAACCCAGTGAGAAAAAAGGGCTTGAATAGGAAAAAAGAGTACACCACCCGACCTTGAACTCCTTAGCTGAAGTAGAACTTCAGGTGGGTAGTATTCCAAGTTCTTGGAATGTCTTTGCCACTGAGTTCCTATAATTTTTAGGCGTCATTGTCCAGGTTGGTAACAACTCTGAACGGGCCTTCCCAATTTGGTCCAAACTTGCCTGCACGGGTATTCTTTCTGGCTTCACCCCAAACGCGCCAGACTAGATCGCCTGGCTGGAAAGTTCGAGGTTGAACGGTTCCCCTAGCTCGATGGGGATCATGGCATCAGTACCATTTGTTAGGCAAAAAAGAGTTTCTTTTTAGTGCTTTGAGGTGTGCAATGATATGCCCAGAGTATGTTGGGTAGTTCTTCCCTCTAGAGACCTTTGGACTTGTCAAGTCTAGTGCGAAGGGCTCGGAGAATGATTCTGTTTGCTGCTTCCACCTGACCGTTGGTCTAGGGGTGTTCAACAAAGGTGACCAAGTGTTTGCTACCTAGTCATGTGAGGAAGTCTTCACAGGTCTGTGTCTTGAACTGTGTATCATTATCAGTAACGATAGCATAAGGTAGACCGTATCTGCATATGAGATGTTTCCAGGTGAAGGTTTCAACTTCACTAGCTGTAATCTCTCATAATGGCTTTACTTTGATCCACTTGGTGAAGTAGTCGATCACCACAGTAAGAATTTGACCATCCCTGGAGCTCTGGGGAATGGTCCCAAGATGTCCATGCCCCACATAGCAAAGGGCCAAGAGAGGAGATAGTATGAAGGTTGTCAGGGGGAATCCATGGGATAGCCGCAAACTCTTGACACCTTCTGCATTTTCATCTGAACTGGAAGGCGTCAGTCCTGAGTGTTGGCTAGTAGTATCCTGCTCGTACTACCTTGGTGGCTAGGGATCGTCCTCCTGTATGGAGTCCACAGATCCCTTCGTGGAGTTCTCTCATAACATAGTCTGCCTGTGAGCTGTCCAGGCACTTGAGTAGAGGTGCTGTCAGCCCTCTTTTGAATAACTCATCGTCAATGATGACATAGTAACTGGCTTTCCGCTTTAGACGTCGGGCCTCATTTTCATCTGTAGGGAGTGTTCCTTTTGTGAGGAAATCTCTATAGGGAGTCATCTAAGTGGGTTCCTCCAATTCAACAGCCAGTACCGCTGGGGTGTCAATGGTGGGTTTTTGGAGCTTTTCTTGGATAATCATTTTGAGATGCCCGGTCTTTCTGGTACTAGCCAGCTTAGATAGCAAGTCAGCCCTGGTGTTACTCTCTCGTGGTATGTGATACATCTCAAAACACTCGAAACTGTCGATGAGTGTTTTGGCCAAATGGTAATACTAGAGGAGTATGGCTTCCTTGGTTTGGTACTTGTCTGCTATTTGTCCCTGGACAAGCTGTGAGTTGGAATAGCATCTCAAACATTGAGCTCTGACTTTTTTTGCGAGTTTGAGTCCTGCTATAAGTGCCTCGTACTCGGCTTGGTTGTTGGAGGCTTTGAAGTTAAGCTTAAGAGCTTGTTCCAGCGAGATGTTGCCGGGTCCTTCAAGTATGATGCCTGCCCTACTTCCTTGTATGTTAGATGCTCTGTCCACTTAAAGGTTCCACTAGTACGGGATGGACTTGTCTTTCCTAGCAAATTATGCTAGGAAGTCTGCCATGAACTGTGCCTTTATGGGACCACGTGGTTCATATCGAATGTAAATTCTGACAGTTCGACTGACCATGCTACCATTCTGCCTTCCAATTCTGGTTTTCGCAGTACCTGTTTGATAGGATAGTTAGTCTTAACTATCACTTGGTGACTTTGGAAATAAGGTCGAAGGCGCCTGGCGGAGATGATTAGTGCCAAGGCTATCTTTTCGATCATCTGATAGTGTTTCTTGGCATCATGTGGCATGTGGCTAGTGAAGTAGATAGGGAGCTGGTGCCTCCCCTCTTCTTGGACGAGTGCTGAGCTGACAGCTTCGTCTGCCACGGAGAGGTATAAGAGCAATGGTGTCCCTTGTCGAGGTCGACTCAATACAGGTGGTGCAGCAATTATCTTTTTGAATGCCTCGAAAGCTTGCTCACAGGTCTCATCTCAAAGGAATGGTGTTGTCTTAGTAAGCAGCTTGTAGAAGGGCTTTGCTTTCTCGACGAGTTTCGGAAGGAATCTAGATAATGCCGCTAGTCTTCCATTCAGCTTCTGAACTTTGTTAACATTAGCCGGGCTATGCATTTGTAATATGGCTGAGCATTTGTTCGGGTTGGCTTCAATACCTTGGTGTGTGATCATAAAGCCAAGGAACTTGTCGCCACCCACCCCGAATGTGCACTTTTTGGGGTTGAGACACATGTCATACTTCCAAACCTCTTCGAATACCTCTTCCAGATCTGCTACATGTTAGGCTACACTCTGAGACTTGATGACCATGTCATCCACATAGACCTTGACGTTACGTCCGATTTGCCTTCTGAAGATGCGGTCCATCAGCCGCTGGTACGTAGCCCCTGCATTTTTTAGACCAAAGGGCATGACCTTGTAACAGTAGTTGGCATCTTCAGTGATGAAGGTCATCTTTTCTTCGTCTAGGGCATGCATTCTAATGACTACCAAGACATGAATGCTTGGTTTGGATCGTTTCCGGAATTGCAAGCTTCAAGACTCCATGAATGGTGCTTTAAAACTCAAATAGAAAAATGGAGAAGATTAAGGAATGACTAAGAATGACGCCACGATCCACAAATGGAACGATAAGTCAGAGGAGGATTCGCCACAAAGGAAAGCTTCCTTGATAAGAATCAATTTGGTTTCAATCAAGAACCAACAAGAGGCTAAGCTCCCAATTCAAGCAAATGCTTAATTTCTATTGATCAAAGTGTCCTAGAAATATCAATATTTGAGTACTTATAGATTTAAGCCTAAAAATGCATAGTTTGGGCCTATTTTAAGTCCACATTGAGACCCATTACACAAATAAGAAATTACTAAATTACGAAAACTACGAAATTACGAAAGCTACGAAAGGAATTCTGAAGCAAGCTCTCCTACAATATTCAAGGTGCTCCAATTCATCTCCTTGTGTATTCCTCCATCCTTGTCCTTGTTAAATAGTCCAACCATGATTCTCTTGGTCATCTCTTCCTGTAGAAGCTTGGTTTTAGACCTTGTCATGGGTCCTTCAAATCTCACCAAAGGAAGTGCTTCAAGCTCTCCTTCTAGACCTTTGGCTTGGAATGGACCTCCATCATCATGATCCTTAGATAGTCCTCTATCACATTCTGATCTGATTGTAACCAGAATATGCATCTAGGAAGCTTAAGATATGAAATCTGGACGCTCCATCAACCAGTCTGTTGATGTTGGGTAGTGGATATGCGTCTTTAGGGCATGCCTTATTGAGGTCTGTGAAATCCGTGAACATGCGCCACTTTCCACTGGCTTTTTTGACCATGAAAACATTGGCAAACCAAGTAGAATATCTGACTTCTCTGATAAAGTTGTCTTTAAGCATTTTGTCTACTTCTTCTTTTACTGCCTTTCGCCTTTCTTCTCCTATATTCCGCCTCTTTTGTGCTATTGGTTTGGCATGTGGACATATAGCCAACTTGTGGCATATGACATTAGGATCAATACCTGGCATATGGGATGGTTGCCAAGCGAACAGAGATGTGTCTTTGCGGAGCACGTCAACTAGATGCTTGTACTCATGGCTGATGAGCTCTTTGTTAAGTTGCGTGCACTGTAGTGTGGGCTCGAGTTGCAGCTTAACTAATTCTTCAATCGATTTTGGTCCTTTGTCAATATTATCATTGTGCGGATTCACATCGAAGGCATCATCCTGGTGAGTTGTATGTTAGACTGTCAGCGTATAGGGGATATACTCTCTGTCTATGTTCATGACATGGGTAGTACCCCCCCTCCCCTAAGTGGTGCCATGTCTGTCTGACCTCCTATTAGGAGGATATGGTACCACTTTTAGGCTTTCGATGTAACATTGTCTAGCTTGCTTCTGGTATGCTTTCACAGTGATAATCTCCCTTATCATGGTGGGGAATTTCATCTTTAGATAAGGTGTAGAGACAATAGCGCCCAACTCGTTGAGAGTTTTTCTACTGATCAGGACAAGGTATGATGTATCAGCATCCACAATATTGTATTTGACTATAAAGCTCTTGGATAGTGAACCTTGATCGAAAGTGGTCATTAGGTCGACATACCCCAGAGTTTCCACTCTTTCTCTTGCAAAGCCCAAAAGGGGTTCTGAGTGAGGCTGTATAGCTTCTGATGAAATTTCCAGCTTCTGAAAGGTAGCTGCCCTGATTGATGAGCACCTTTGTCACTTTAAAATTTGCAATTATGAGGTAAACAACCGTAGGGTCATCCTGGTTAATAGGGTTTAATTCCTTCAAAATCGACGCCAGTGAATGTAATGGGAGGTAAACTCCGCATTGGGAGAGTGTTGACATAGTTTATGTCAATATCTCGAATAGAATGTAAATGTCTCTTTCAAGATGACTGGATGGTCCTCCATACGAGAAGTCACCCGCAATGGTATGAATTACATCACGAATACATTGAGCGGGCTCCTCTTCTTATTGACGAGGGGGTTGATGCTCGCGTCTAAGCTGCAGTTGTCTTTGCCTCCCTCTGTCTTTTGTACCATCTCCTCATCTGTCATTATCTCTATTTCAGAATCAATCCCCTTGTCGGCCTTCCTATCTATCTGCCGTTGGAGGATTATCAGGTCTTTTTACAAACTGTGATAAGTGCCCTGCCTGGATAAGCTCTTCTATCTTATCCTTTAATGCCACATAATCTTCCGTGTTATGGCCACTGCTGCGATGATAGTGACAGTACCTGTTAGGGTTTCCTCCTTGTTTTGAGGGAGCAGGCAATGTCACCCATACCTCTGTGTTGAAGGCTTCTTCCATGATCATGGCTTGATTGACCGTCAGGGGAGTGTCTCTCTCGAACCTAGGTCCTTTCGGGAGAAGCTGCGGCTTGTGCGGCCTTCGCTTCTTGTAGGCCCTTTGGGGGTCGACTTTGATGGATACTTCATTTTTTTTGTGCTTCTGTCCAACTTGCCGGACTTCGTTTCAGAATTTCAACATTTCTTCCATCTGTATGTAACCTTTGGCTCTTTCACATATTTCGTCCATGCTAGAAGGAGGTTTCTTGCATAGACTATCTACGAACTTGCTAGGTCGAAGGGCCAGCATCATGGAATGCAGTGCTACCTCAGGGTTGAGGTTTCTGATTTGGATAGTAAGTTGCCCACAATGTTCCATGAACCTGCGAAGGGGTTCATTATCTACTTGACGCAAAGTCGCTAGTGCAGCGGATGTCAGCCTATGTGTTCGGCTGGTTGCATACTGTGTACTAAATTTTTTGACAAGGGTGTTGAAACTGTCGATGGACCACTCAGGGAGGCCACCATACAATGCTAAAGCTTCCCCCTTCAAAGACGTGGGGAACACTCGACATAATATGGAGTCGTTGTTCGTGTAAAGGTTTGCCTGTGAAAGGAAGGCATCGAGGTGTTCGTCTGGGTCGGTGGTGCCATCATACCTTTCTAAGTGCGGAGGTTTCCAGCCGAATGGGATGTCGACTTACCTGATGCAATCGACAAGAGGATTGTGCTGCATGTTATGCCTCTCCATTCGGTAGCCTTGTGTTGAACTACGAATAGGCGGAGGGTTGACATGTTGTTGAGGATGCGATTCATCTTGCGTCTATTCTCCCCTAGTGTTGGGGGAGCGTTCATCTTCATCGGCATGTCTTGTTCTGGCTTCTCGTTGATCGTGTTCAGCTTTCAGCCTTTGGATTTCTTCCTAGTACATGCGTTCCATCTCTGCCATACGATTCTGGAGTTGCTGAATTGTATCGGCATTCGTCATGGTAGGCTGTGGAGGGTTAGACGCCTCAACAGGGGTATCACGTCTAACACTGGAGCGTGTACTAACCATGAGTGTGTGCCAATTAGTGAGTTGAATACGAGGCTACAAAGTGGTAAGTTTTACCTGGGCCCGCCCCACGGTGGGTGCCAAATGTTCTTACCAAAATCTGAAACATGTGAGGTAGGCGTGGCCAATGTGGACTCCAAATTTTGCACGTTGGATAATGTGTAGGCTTTGCTTAGAGGAGGGACCTGCAAAACAAAGGAAAAACACTCTAACGCTCAAGTAAGTACATCAATTTATAAGAGAATAACTGAGTGTGAGAACTCAGCATAAGATGTAGAGAATGAGTAACTTGAGTAATGCATTCAAGTCTTAATAGGATGTATTAGGAATGAATATTGAGTATGGAGTGTATGATCAGATGTGTATTCAAATCTGAATAGAGTGAGTTAGAGAGAACCTGTAAGGTTGTATTTATAGTGTGAAGTGTGGGTTTTGGGCCTTTGTTTATTAGTAATCTGTAGATAAGATAATAATAGATAATAGCAAGCAGTTATCTAATTTAAATATAAGATAATGTGTACCTTATTGATATACTGTTACTTATAGATAAGTAACAGCTTGTAGATAACTTGTTAAGATATGATAAGATAAGGTGATTACACCTATTTGAATATCCAAGCATATTTCATATGCTGTTAATAAGAAGATAAATATTGTAGACATCTGCACTCCTGTATCAGGTCTGTATTCGCGCTCTTGTAGCAGGGCTGACGAGGAGGGCGGACACGTGTGTCCGGGTTGATACTTGGAAAGTGAATAAGCACTATCAATGCAGCAGTTCTGACATGGAGGGTGTCCATGTGTACAGTGACCCCACAATGAAAGCAACGTGTCATTTTACTATTTTGGATTGTACAGCTCCTCAATATACCGCAAACTTCCATCCTTTGGGCCAATTATGAGACTACTCCGTCCGGGAAAACAATTTTTCTTTCTTATTTTCTTCTTTTACAAGTGTTCATCGAAAAAATTTATTCGAAAAGAAGTTTACCTCTTCAAGCCAGTCTCGGTCGAGCTTATCCCCCATTCGAAGTGCGGCTAAAACAGTGATCCGAGGAGAGAGGATGGTAGCGCAATGGCAAAGAGGATGCTGCTGGTGCTGGGGCCCACACGAGCCGCCACCGCCGAGCCTCACCGTTCCTAGCCTTTGTCGGTGATGCGAAGTGCCGGATAGTTGAAAAGAAGGGTGGGGCCCTCAAGGAAGCGAATGTGGGGGGATAAAAGATTGGATTGGAGCCGCAAAACAAGGTCGCCATCGTTATATGGTATTTGTTGCCAATGACAACAATAAATATGAAGATATAGAAAAAGCATTAACAACTTAATAATCATATTTAAAATAATTTGAGAATTAAGTTTATTCATTCTAAATATTTGAAAATTGAACTAAACTTAAGAAAAAATATGATCAAATTGATTTATTTTTAAGAATTTGAAAATCTTAAATCATTTAAAATAATTTAGAGACCAAATTTAAGTTCTTTTTTTGTTGAAGTTGACATTTTATTAATTTATTAAGTATGAAAATATCAAAATATGTTACTTTAATTTAAAATTATGGGAATTTTATTTCAATTTTTTTAAATATTAAATGGTGAACATTTAATCCATTATATTATTAAGTAATGATTACTTTAATCTATAAAATTAAAAAATAACAATTTAAAATAATTAATATTTATAATTCTAATAATTAAAATGATATGTTGTCCTTACAAGAATTAAATTATTATAATAATTTTAACAAGTAATTTATTACCCAAAATCAAATTAATCTAATTTAATTTTGAAAAAATGTTATGCAGAAAATTTGCTTATAAAAAATGTAAAAAAATAGAATTTTGAAATTTAATTTATTTCATCTAAAACAATTTAATTTATTCGTTCCAAAAGAAATATTTTTATTATCCGTAATAGGAATTACATACAAAGATTATAAAAGTTAAAAAAAGTTGTTAGCAGTTAGTTCCATAAATCTTTTAATTAAGATTTGAGGTTTCATTTCCAATAAAAAATTATCAAAGTAAATTTTGTCTTTTTTTTAAATATTTTTTTTAAGTGAATTCTGATATAATAATAAAGTTGTGTCTTAATGACTTGTTGGTCAGATTCAAAAGTAGTTTTAATTTCTTTGGAACATTTTTTAATACATGATCATAAACTCAATTAATGCAGGATTTACCTTACATTGTGAAGGTGAGTGAGGAAGACGACATGAGTTATCAAAAGTTTATGTTGAAAGGAGAAAATCATGCTTCCGATATTTAATGTTTACAAGTTTTAAAATTTTGATGCTTTTAAAAATTAAATCCCAGAATGTTTGCTAGAAAACGGCAACGTTTGTTTCAAGGTATCTTAAAGGATTTCCGGAAATATGAGCTTGAAAATATCATATTCTCAAGTTGGGTACAAATTTTAAAAAATTCCTAGGAATACTTAATTTCCATAAATACAATTTTTTTATATTTACCTTGCTTCACATTCCCATAATGAAAAGTTGGGTTCTTATTCCCATGAGAATGAAAGTTACTTTTTCGATTAATTACCTCTCTCTTCTCCTCTACATTATTTCACATTTCTTTTTCATGTTCATTTTTTTCAATTTTTTAATTAAATAATTTTTCTACCATTACTAGTGCCAACCAAACATCTTCTTTAGAATAATATTTCCTTGGCATGTCATTCCTGGAAATGTGATTCCCAGCCCAAGCCTAGATGTGGGTGTTGGCTCAGCTATATCCTTTTTTCAAACTGACCGAATATAAACCTGACTATGGAGTAAATACGCAAATAAATCATATATGCTGAATATGGAGTAACCTAGGTGCTTTGTTTCTTTTTTATATGGATGTATATTGGTACCCCTGGTACCTTCATTTATAATACAAGTTTTTTGCCGATAAAAAAAATAGCAATAATGAAACAATAAATAAATATTCACTAATAGCATGCCATGGTGATTGCTTTGAAATCGTTGTGTAGCATGAGAGGTATACCTATAATATAAAGAATAATTGACAAGAGTGAAATAACATACTACCTATCCTAGTCACAATTTCAGAATCTGGACTTAAAAAGGGCACAACAAAGAATTCATATTAATGGCACTCAGGTTTCTATACAAAATAATGACTAACAATATCTAACTGTTTTCATCAAAGGCAGGCCATCAGCCACTGACCACGATCAATACTTGGCATTTGGACAGGCAACAAACACCAAATATATTCAGAGCTCAGATAATCAGAAAAAGCAGCTAAGATGCTCTTTCTTCACCTACAGATTCTTCCAATACGGCATAATATCGCATGACGACAGTGATACTTAAATGGAAGGAGATGGAAGGATTCTCTGAGATAAGATCAATTGTGTGAAATGAGGTCATTGTCATCTACTACTGGGGGAGACAGTGGTGGTACAGCCACTTCGTGAAATGCAGCAGATTCAATAGACAAAGCCTTCCGTGTAGCTGCTTGAGATTCTTTGGTTCTTCCAACCTTTCTAGAAGGAAGGGTTACAGAGGCAGAGACTCTTGAAGAATTACTACTATCAATTGACAGCAGAAAGTTTTCTTTGGAAAGCGACGGGGCAGATGCAATGACAGAATTGAAGACTCCAGATTCCCTTAAACTTTGAATTATGACCTGAAGAAGACCAGTGCATAAATGAGTTTGGAGTATAAAAAAAATTGAATTATTTTGTAGATCCTTGAACTATTTGAATTTTTTAAAAAGATGTCTTCTTTAAAAATTTGTAATGAAGTCCCTGAACTTATAAATAATTTTTAATTGGGTCCCTAACTAATGGTGGGCATTGGTGGCCCTGAGGGCAGTCTAGGTGGACAATCACCCAAAGCTCCATTTTAAAATGGACACCAAATTTTTTTATATAATTTATATTAATATTAAAGAATTTTTTATATAATTTTAAAATTATATATAAACATTATTATAAAAATAAAATAAGGTTCTTTTAGGGAACCAATACTAGCAATTAGTCAATTAATGGCAATGTTGCCACTTACCAACAAAATTTATTCACAATTTTGACAATTTATGTATAATGTTGAATGTAAAAGAGAAGAATATGACATTATTTCTTTCCATTGCTATTAGCGTTAACATAATATTACATAAATTTTTTGAACCAAGAATTACAATGGTTATGATTCAAACTTCAACAATGAATCAAATCAAAGTTTATGATATTGAATTATTTGAAAATATTTAATTGTTTTCCTAATGCATGTAAAACTTATAAAATAATATTAACTATTGTTGCTACAATTGCATACACTAGTAGAAGCTAATTTATCAAACTTGAAATTGTTAAAATCCTATTTGAAACTATGTCACAAGGTAGACTAAATAATCTTGTTTTGATTTCTACTGAATATGATTATTTAAAAATCTTGACTATTAACAAATTATTAATGATTTTGCTACAAAAAATGCAAGGATAAAATTCAAATGATTACAAAAGTATAATTTTCTAAGTTCTTCCAAGGCACCAAAAATCTCAGGGCCAGCCTGTCCCTAACCAGTAAGCATACCTAATTATTATTTTTTAAATGATTGTGGGACCCACTAACTTAAACTAGCAACATGGTTGTTGAATAAAAAGCGAAATAGGCTTACTGTTATTATTAGGGTTTATTGGGTTATCAGTCTTATTATTAGCATGCTTGGGTTTAGTAATAGTAGTAGTATTTAACCTTTATCATTAGTATATGTAGGGGTACTAGGTCAGGGTATTGCAATAAAATTTTAGGTTTACTACCATTAACCTTCTTTCCCTTCCCTAACACTAATGCTTATCACTTACCATGGGAGAATATATACGAGTCAATACTCCCTTCCTCAAAAGTTTCATCTTCAGGTCTTTATCACCCCACACAACATGTTCATTATACCTGGATCAACAAGCAAAGACCAAATGTTTTGGAAGATCAATAACATAGTGGTTAAAATATGGGAGAGATGGAGCATAAATAATTCGAAGAATTGAAGCCAACATACCATTTCATCATTTCTTCTTCAGTTGCAGTTGAAGCAATGATAAATGCCTGAAATTGATGTGTATTAGGATGAATGAATGCTTACATACAAGTTAACATTCCCACACCAGAAAAAAGAAAAAGGGTAGTTTGGTGAATGAGGCTCCCCCCATTGTTGAATCTAATGAGGGTCAGATCTAGGAAGCATTATCCCATATGCAGGAAGGCTATTTGTAATACTAGAACCCATGACCACCAGGTCACAACTCATGAGGCATTGACCTTCCCGTTACACAAGTGTCACACCTTCCATACTAGAGAAAAGATACTCAACTAAAATTCACTAACAGCCAAACTTAAGTTCAAGCTTTAGTAAAATAACTAAATACCAGTAGGAATATAAATGAGCCAAACATACTATTGAACTCCAGCTTGTTAAGTGCTCAATCAATCTTGTTTGATTAGCCAAATAAACAAGTTCAAACTTAAAGTTAGGCTCAATTATTTAAATGAGCCAAGCTCAAACACTGTAGAATGGATATTAATAACTAGTAATTAGCTTCTACGTAAACCTAGATTATTATAAATTTATAATTTTGTTTATTATATTTACTAGAAAGATTACAATTTTATTTCTTACTATCCTACCCATATCATTTAGCTTATTATTTTAATCATCAAGATTCATATTTTAAATACACAACCATAAACATTTTTCAAAAGATTGACCATTTCTATAATTAAAGATTTCATTTCTAATCTCAAATCATCATTATAAATACAAAATTATATTTTATTTCTGTTTTTACTTCACCTAGTACAAACCATAAACTAACTCAAATTAGTCAATCCCAAGCATGATATATTTTAAACAAGTCAAACTCAAATTTTAAATTTAACTTGTTTAAGCCATAAGCAAAGCTTGAGCAATCTCTTTTCCTCACAAGTCAAACCTCAATTTCAAGTGTTTAGCTTGTCTCACTTACACTCCTACATACCGGTATAAGAAATCCTGTTTTCTAACATGCAATCAAAACAGATAACTGAACAGGACAGGAGAAAGAATAATAAAATCCAAAAACTTACAGTTCTGTCAAATTCCAACATGAAGCATCGTTTGACATCTTCTTTTGTAGGTTTGCAACCACAGCGGTCACGTCTAGAAGTTAAGTCTGAGAATTTAGCATATGTGTAATGCAAAACAGCAGCCTCTTCCAATTTGATTTCACTAGCATAATTCAGAAGAACTATCAGGGTAATAACAAAAAAGTCAAGGGATACACAGGTCTTGTGAATTCAAGGATCATACTTTGGGGTTTTCATATAATTATGCCATCTATGTGCACCATTAGGCCGAAGATGATCTTGTATCCGAGCAGCTGATTTTCCATTTCCATAAGTCAGGAAGTAGTTTGGATTGCCACGTACAGAATCTTTATACATGCCAAAGTATGTATCCTTTGGAAGATGGTCATAATTCTTTTTAAACATCGATACCTGCTTTGACAGATAAGGAGAAAAGAGGTTACAAATTTATAATTTATAATTACTTTTATGTTAGAAGATTTAGTTAAAATCAATCTAGTCCTTTTAATTGTGCTGCATAAAATCCTTTTAATTGTGGTGCATAACCATAGTAGGAGTGTGGCAAAAGAGTCAATCATAGTATTCAGCTTTGACTACTAGAGGGTTATTTCTTTTTTTGAGCTATGAGACTACTAAAATTATATCGTCAAACAAATGAGGGTTAGAATCATAATCAGATATCCCACAAGATTTTCAACCCAAAATACAAACCTTGTTTGACTGAGGCAACCATGAAATAGAGATCACTGAAATGCTCATTCTAACATATAAAATACTGCCACAGTTTATAAAGGCAGACGAAAACCCATGCTCTTTCGTATCACACAATTGGAGTAAGGGAACTTCAGTTCACTGCCTAAGAGGTGTGTCATGTGTGAGCCTCCAAGATTCCAAAGCCAAGTTTACTTTTGCAATGTGCTGATCACTTATCCAGTATTTACTTTGAGGTAAATAAAATTGGGTTTGACATGTTTATTTAGTTAATTTTTTCTAATATGTCCCAGACTTGGAGCCTCATAATGCACCATCAACTTTGTTTTGTTAACATTTTAACTTCTTGCATCGAAGCCTTTTTTGTTAACATTTTTCGTGATTAAAAACTTCTAAGCATTTCTCTATCCTATCCTACCCACCTATGGCAGCTGAAAAAAATTCCAACATGACACTCAACCCAACAATAACTGTTTTCCATCACAACATCTCAACCTTCAAGAATTTTTAACCCCTCTAAAGTACAGTGACCCCCAATGCACCAGTTCGCGTAATACTCTCAAACTATGTATAGATAACATAGGTCAGATGTATTGATATAGAGATTCATTACTTTCTCTTGATGAACTTGTATGTTCTTTTTTTTTTTTCTTTGAAGTTAATGAACTTGTATGTTCTTTTTATTTTTTTTTTAAGTTAATGAACTTGTATGTTCAATTGTGGAAAATTAAAAATTATCAGCATTGCAAACGGATTTACATATATTATTGATGAGCTTAATACAATTATATCCATGACACGCTGTTTATTTCAGGTTCTCTGCAATAAGTTAGACACTTTTTGGAATGACTATGTACAGCTTCCAAGACTTACCTCACTAAAAGGTTCTCTGATATCATCTCGCTCAATACTGCTCTCCTAAAAGAGACAAACACAGCAGCACAGGTTACAAAATTGAAGCTGTCAATATAGCAAAATCTTTTCCAATACCATGAAATATACATCAATAATACTAAACAATTAGAAAGAATCTGCAGATTCTACTCACATAGTTAGGAAATATGACCATATCAACATGTCCTGGAACATCAAGGAGCAACTTCCTTAAAGAATATTCCCGAGCACCAGCTGGATGAATTAATTCATCTGTATCAAGATGAAGAATCCAGTCCATGCCAGAATCCTGATATTTCATTTCATCAAGTAGAACATTGAACCAAATTACAGACCAAACCAAACCATAATGTAAAAAAAATGGAGAAAAATAAGAATTTGTGCGACAAAACAGTTTGCCATACCCTTGCCATAACAATAGCCATCTCCATGTTGAGAGATTGCTTCACAAAAAGTTCATAATTGCATGGTTTATAAAAGAAACCTGCCAGCCATGTCTCGTTCCAAATACGGCTGATGCAGCCCACAAAATAAATAATTAGTATAACAAAACCAAACCATCTCTTAAATATTAGAATTTAGAATAACAAGTATCCTGAAGACAAAAGGGAACTTAAATATTCCACAAGAATACTAACAGTAAAACACAGGCAAGGAAAATAAATAAGATTTTATAGTTTTTTTATCGGCAAATGTTAGTTGCTAGTTTGTTAGTTTTTGTTAGTGGGGAGATCAGAACCCATGACTTCTCCCCCGTCCCTTCTCTGTTATTTGCAAATCGAGAAACTCCGAAGAATACTGTTCTATTACAATTGTAAATTGAAAATACCAGTTGAATGGGTAAGAGTCAGTAAGAAAATGGTAAAATTGATTAACCTCTTAGCCTGTTGCTCTTCCAGCTGTTTTGTTCTATATATAACCTTAACACCCTGGTTTAAACAACATAAACCAAATTAGAATGGCATTATTATGTAAGAGAAAGGAGGAAGGAAAAACAGATCAAAAGAATCAAATCCTGATTCCAGAAATGGATAGAATACTGTGTTTGTCTACTTACAGGAATCGATTCTAGGACATTTGATACCTCAGGAGACGCAGCCTTCCCCTCAACAAAAAGAAAAAAATTTGTCACACCAATGACTTTATGATAAAACATCCAAGGTAGAATCTGCTCAAGCCCTGCTGATGTACTAGTCGTAACACAGATCTGCAGATCAAGAAGAAAATGAGGATTAAATCAATAGCAACACAGATACTTCCATTACATCTGGAGAGATGAAGTAAATTGAGTTCTCATTCTAAAATAAATTATGAGAAAAATGCTACCAGTCGATAACTAAAAGGTAACGACACTAACAATCAATCATAGTTTCAAACAAATCTTCATTTTTCAGTTCAAAAATTGTAACTAACGAAAAAATCTCTTCATCATCCCAATTCACAAACAATCCACCCAGTACAGATCACAGAAAAGCAATAAAACACAGATCTTGTTAACAACCTTTGCTCAAATGCAGTCAAACCCATCAGCTAGCATTAACTCAAATCAACTTTCTTACAAGATCTGTAAAGATATAAAGGACTACTGCTAACAAAACTGCTCGATAATAAGAGCATTAACACAAACATATCTTCAGAAACAACCTTCATCTTACCAACAAAAATTCCCAAAACAACCCCATTTTCAAATGCCCCATCAAAACACAGATCACACAACCTCACACACTAGAACTTGCACAATTTACTCAAAATCCCTCTCAACATGGATCAACCCCAATATCAAAATCCTCACCATGAAGAAAACCCTTTTTCTTCAAATCGCTGCCATAGTAAGGGGGAAAAGCCAAAAAAGGCAACTCCCTCCCTCCCCAAAAAATAACATAAATTTCTAACGAAAATTGCTTCAAATTGCAGACATAGTGGAAAAAAAAAAAAAAAAAAAACACAAAATAGGAACACCCTCTAATTCTAATCGAATTCAAAAAAAAAAAAAGAAAAAAAATGAATTAAGGAAAGTGAAGTAAAGAAATGAAAAAGTCTGCTTCAACTCACATGACAAACTACCCATCGAGAGCAGATCATAGGAAAGCAACAAAACACAGATCGCATTAACAACATTTGCTCAAATGCAGTCAAACCCATCAGTCAGCATTAACTCAATCATAGGAGCAATAACACAAACATATCGTTAGAAACAACATTCACATAATCAAATACCAATAAAATTCCCAAATCAACCCAACACACCAAAACTTGCACAAATTACTCTAAATCCATCAAACATGGATCAAACCTAAAATCAAAATCCCCCACCATAAAGTAAACCCTTTTCTTCAAATTGCTGCCATAGTATGGGGAAAAAGTCAAAATAGAACACCCCCACCACCCCCCTAAAAAAAAATTGTAATAATAAGAAAAGAAAAGAAAAATTGAAATCCCTACTAATTGCTTCAAACTGCAGGCAGAACAGAAGCAAAAAAAAAAAATGGTCACAAAATAAGTACACCCTCTTATTCCAATCAAATTCAAAAATAAAAATGAATGAAGGGGAGCTTTGAAAAGAAGCAAATACGGGACCTTAGGGGTGAGAGAGGCCTCAAAGTCAAGCTTCCAGTTGTGGTAGTAAGGGAAGGAAGGAGAATTAGTGCGGCCAAGATTGACGCAGTTAGAATGGGAGTGAGAACTATGGGAGAGATGGGAGAGGGGAGAGGGCTCCATGCCGGGGAAGTAGTGGTGGGACCCACGTGGGGACGAGAGGGCGGCTGGATCGGTGATGCCGCCGCGCCATTGGAGGATGAACGCTATGGCTGCCAAAGACACCGGGAGGAGGGTCAGGAGGAGAAGGATCTTCGAGGTGAAGGAATGGGAAGAGGAAGAGGAAGATGGGGTTGGACGGAGAGGAGCGTAGAGCTGGTGGTTGGGGATGGGCATGGTGTGGTAGTGGTGGATGCGGTGGTTGGCTCACCCAACACGGTTGCGGAAGGTGACAACAACAACTGTAAATGTGAGGAAGGAGGGTGTCAACTGTCAAGTGTTTCTGCTCAAGTGTGTACATCTCCCCTTAAAAAAATTGGAAATTTAGAGGTGTCCAAATCTCTCTATTATCACTAACATTTTTATTTAAAATTGTAGAAATTTAATTAAATTGAAATCACCATCAAAAGTTACACTGTAGTGATATTTTGATTGCAAAAGTTACACTGTGAACTAATAATAAATGGTAAGTTGTTGACTCATGGAATTTAGACGTTGTTTTTTTTAATTAATTAAGTTGTTTTATTTTACTTAATAAATTTGATATTTGTTAATTTTTATTTAAAATTTTTAAAATAAGGGATTTAATAAAGATTTTAAAATTTAAGGATGATACATTTTATAGTTAGTCAATTTTGAGAAAAATAATTTATAAAAAATTTAAATAAAGTTTGAGGATTTTAATCCAAAATGGAAATACGAAAAATTCAATTAAGTCAAACATTCTCCTTTTTAATCCTTCCTTGGTACAAGTTTTACTTTTCTTCATATTTAATTAGCATTAAAAAGAATATTTATTATTATTTGACAAATATATGAAGTGAAGCCAAACATTATAGGTTAAATTACAATTTGACAATTTCGATACCCCTCTAATTATTGATTTGTGATTCTAATTTTCTTATTTCTTTTTATTATTTTAATCCTCATATTTTATAAAATCCACAATTTTAGTTCAATATTTAATTTTTTTTATACATTTTATTGTTTTTATTTTAGTTTAATTGAATCCTAGGTCTAATATCATCATTTAAGATACCTTCAAAAAATAATTAATTAATTCAAATGTAATATATATATATATATATATATATATATAAAATTAAGAATTGAATCAAAATGGTAAATTTACTAAATGTGAGAATTAAAACCGGAGGAGAAAAATATAACTAAAACTGTGAATCAATAATTAAACAGGAATTAAAATTATAATATAGTCAATTATTTTAAAGATCACATATATCCTTTCCTTTATGAAATATAATTTTACTTGAGATAAATAAAATTATTATAAACGATAAAGTATTAAAGTAAAACCAAAAATTTTGATGACAATTTCATTTTCTATTTAGTAATATAGTAATTTATAAATTTAGTGTTAGTTATATTTATATGTTTTAATTAAAATTGTATTTAATTTTTGTTTCATTAATTACTTTTAGATAAGAAAAAATTAATATTTTAGTCTATAAGTTTAATTTAAGATTTCAACTAAAATATTCAATTTAGTATCTTTTAACTTTTTATTTTTTCTTTATATTGTCAATGTTAGATTCCCTAAAAAAATCAACGTTAGATTTTAATTTAAGATTTGGACTAATATTTTAAGTTTTGTTTATTCAATTCAGTAAAAACGTTAAATTTTAATTTGGTAAAAACGTTTATCCCCATGAATACAAAGGAAATCCTCCTACTTGTTTTTTTGTAAAAAAAAAAATCATCATCATATCGTATGTTATATTTTATATATCTAATATGATAAGTTAAGTCTAAATTTTTTTCATACTTTCACGAAAAATATTTAACTGTATTTTTTAAGATTTTATTCATACTTTATAAGTTCATTAAAATAAAATATTAAATAATTATTTAAATAAAAAACGACATGCATAGAAATACACTTAAATTACAATTTCTATATAATAATTTAGATATTAATATGGTTTTAGGTGAATTGTTTATCCTTATATATTAAGTGAAAATTTTGAACTTGTTTTTATAAGAAAAATACGTTAAATATTTTTTGGTCTCTTGATAAATTTAGAATCTTGTTTTTTTATTCCTAAATTTGTTTAGATAACACTTTAAATAATGAAATGAAATGATTTAGATAGCATTTTGTGGAAAAAAAACAAAAATTTAAATTTATTATAGACCAAAAATAAAATATGAACATTTATAAGAGACCAACGATATATTTAAGCCTAAAATATTATTCATTCTTATGTATTATATTTTATATATTATTTTTATTTTAATATATTGACATATACATATTAATGCATAAAAGAAAATTAAAATTCATCCAACTAAAAAAAATATCAAATAATTTATTTAAGTTAGAAGATGATAAATAAAAAATAAATAATTATTTGCTTAAAAATAATTGTAGATACAAATTTTTTATGCAGAAAATAATATTGATTTAGTTGATTTGATTTAATTTTATTTTTTTATATAGTTAAATATATATTAATTATGTAAGAGGAGTTTTAATTTTGATTGGACAAAAATCTATATTAAAAAAATCATCTGTGTGAATAATTTTTATTGTTAAATGTAAATCTCGCTTATCATATATAAGAGACATTAAAGTTTGGTTGGCTCAAACTATACCTCCAATTTGGTTAGTTGCATTGTACTTTTGTGCATGAAATATTAACTTCATTAAATTGTACAAAAGATATTTCTATATTTAGAGTATGAAAGATAAGTATAAATGAACACAAAAAACAAACAATAATTCCTAAAAAGTAATGGGTACAAAATAGAAGATAACATATTATGTTATTATTATTCAAGAATGAAAAAATATAGTCTAAGCGTATCTTATGAAACAAATTCTTTTTCCCATACATCATTCATTAAAAACCTCTACATTTATATAATTTGTAAGAATTCTTGATGTTACTGATTTTCAAGGAATTTTTTAAATTTAAACATTAGTGAGTTTAAGCATTTACAACATGAGTAGACTTATTGTCAATAAATTTCAAATTTTCCTAGTAAATAGATATTAAAAGGTTAAATTAATTTTTTAATTCTCTAATTTACTTTTTTATTCAATTTAGTCTTTTAATTTTTAAATTTATTCAATTTGCTCCTTTAATCTAAATTGTAAAAAATTAAGTTTGTGATTGTTCAAAACCATCACAAAATATACATTTTCCATAAAAATAAACCGATTTTAAAAATTAGAGAATCAAATTAAAAAAAAAACAAAATAATCAAATTGAATCAGTTTTAAAAATTAAAGTACCAAATTAGAATAAACACGAATTAAAAGACCAAATTAAATCTAAATAAGAAATTAGAGAAAAAAAACTAATTTAACCTAAAAAAAGAAATAGATTTGATTTATCAGATAATTACATTAAATTTTATATCAATTTAAATTTATTCCTATTAACTTTAAAATAACAAAAATGCAACTTTTATTAGATCCGTCAAATTGGATCGTTTAATTAATTATTTATTGAAAGATAATAACTATGAAATATAATATATGGAAACTTTATACAGAATACTATAATATGGAAACTAGAAATTTGATTTTCAATTTCAATATAATGACTCATTAAAAATATTATTAATTTGACATAAATATTGCAATTGTTGAAGACAAATTTTTATCTAATTTCTATTTTTAGAATTTCAAATTTAACAATGCATTAATTTTATTTCAATTGTAAATACTAATTTATCCATTTGAAAAAAAAATTATTCAAATACACTTAACAGTAATAATATGCATTTTCTTACAAATAGTTAGAGAGATAAAAATCTTATTAATAGTAATAGGTAATTAATATGTAATGCCTTTAATTCGTCTACGGTATTATATTTATTAAAATTATTTTCAATTCTTTTATTAAAACTTAAATACGTTATTTTATAGGTATAAAGTATTTTAGTTCATTTTATTTGTTGATTTTAATGATAAGATTAGTATAATTTTTAAAATAATTTGTTAGAAAATATAAAGCAACAATTAACAAAAAATAAACATTAAGACCCTGTTTGGGGTAATTTTTAGTTTTGAGTTTAAAATTTTTTAAAAATAACAATCAATTTTTATTTTCCAATTTAACAATGCATTAAATTAATTTTTATTATTGTTAATACTTTTTTCTTTTTCAATATCGTTAACCCTAATCAAATATATTTACTTTTCATATTTTATTTGATTATATAATTTTTCTATACGGTTAAATGAAATTCAAATTATTATTAATAGCATTTTTTTTTCATTTTAGGATATTCGTTTTATGAAGGATGAAAATTAAAATCACAGAGTTGTTTTTTTAATACTAATATTAACTTTTTTTTCATTTTTTGTAATTATTATAAAATTTATTCGTTTTATACTGATAATTTTATTGCAATTTTGATATGCCCATAATAGTCAATCTTAAATATTAATTTTTCAAATAAAAATTTGAATTTGAATCCAACTTTTTATTATGTAATTTTAAAGAGAATCAATCTTTAATATTAAGGCATAATAATGGCAAATTTTGATATTATTTGTTTCTTAAAAAAATCTGTAATATTAATTTCGTTTTATGTGATTCTTAGAAGAAATTTTTTTTCAAAACTAGTTACATATGTTTTTGTAATCTCGTAGCTTATTTTGTGAGATTTTAATTTGGATTCAAATAATTTTTTTGATAATTTTTTTATTCAAATAACTATTGTATAAATAATATTTATAGTGAAACGAAATAATCTTATCTTTTAATCTGAAAATTTATTGTATTTTATGTTCAACAAAAATATAAAAGTTATATTATGCACATAATAACCTTTTTGTTTTACTAAATGCTTGTAATAATCTTAAAGTTATATTTTCTATGCAAATTAATTAATTTATTTAGATATGGAAATTGATTTTATTGGATATAATATTATTTGAGAGTGGGAAAGAAATTAGTATATTTAAAAAAAGTATTATGCATTAAATTATAACCAGTTAAGAATTAAAATTATTACTATATATATATATATATATATCTTAAAATTAAGTTGAATCATAATTATATTCTATGATATAATAATATCATTTCAGAGTGTAATTTGAATATTAAAATTAAATGATAGATTAATAGGTAATTAGTATAGTTTAAAATATAACCAATATTCAAGTTATTGAGTAATTTAATGATATATAATTAATTAAAATGAGTAACTATCATAGTTCAATTCAAAGTTAAAATGGGTAATCAATTAAACCAGATAATTAGTATAATTTAAGATTTAATAATTAATAATCAGCTTTGTTTATGAATAATTAACGTAGTTATGATTATATCATTAACATAGTTAAAAAATATAACTTTTTTAAAAAATATATAACAACTATTTATTTAATTATAAATGAGAAACATAAATTATATAAAAGTATGATCTTTACCATCATTCAGCACTTCATAGGTGACTCTAGCTTGTGGAAGGATAGATCTGTTGAACTCCTTTCCAACCTTAGGTGTAAGACTTTAGCTGATTTTAGGTAGTATAAGGATACATTCCTTACTAGAGTTTTTACCCGTGAAGACAGCCAATAACCATTTTGGAAAGAAATTTTTTTTGCTAGTTTTCCAAAATCCTTAGGGGATAAGGTTATGGATAAGATTCGTAGTCAGCATCCTAACAATGAGATCCCTTACAAGCAATTAAGTTATGGTCAACTTATTACTTGCATCCAGAAGATGGCCTTGAAGATTTGTTAAGATGATAAAATTCAGCATCAGCTTGCCAAAGAAAAGGCTCAAAATCACAGAGATTTGGGAAATTTCTATGAGCAGTTTGGCCTTCCCTGTTCCAAGCCTAGGAACTCCAAGAAGTATACCCATAATCTGGATAGATAGAAACCCAAGAAGTCTATTTATCACCGTTATAAGTCAGGAACCCCACCTAGAAAGCTTAGAAGAGAGTTCCAAACCAAACATCCTTTTGATAAGGTCAACATGCCTAAGAAACCTGTAGTCTGTTGGACTTGTGGCAAACCTGGCCATAAAAATCAGTATTTCAAGCTTAAGAAGAAGCTTGGGAACCTTAACTTAGAACCCTCTATCGAAGAGCAAATTAATCAGCTCTTAGTAGAATCCTCCTCTGAAGAAGAATATGATAAGGAGACATCTGAAGATCAATCTTTAGAAAACCTGAATCAAATTAAAAAGGATGATTTATCTTCGACTCATAAAGACTGCCCTTCTTCTTCCTCCCAAATCAATGTCCTTACCCGAGAGCAAGATCTTCTTTTTGAGGTGATTAATTCAATTCCTGACCCTAAAGAGAAGAAAAATCTTTTACTGAAACTTAAGCAATCTTTAAATGAACCATCTCCTTCTTCTTCTTCAAAACCTAACAATTTGTCAATTAATAACAAGTTTAATCTTAATAATACCCTTAAAAATTTTGTAAAGAGTGTTGTTAAACCGGTAACCCTTCAAGATCTTCAGCATAAGGTTAACCAACTGAAAGCTAAAATTTTCCTTATTAAGGAACAACGAAATGTTCATCAAAATATTTTGAGTGTTCTACAATCTGGTGATCAAACTGATGAGGAAAATCATGTTCAGAATAACCAACCCTCTGATAATGATTCTCCAAATGATTCAGTTATTCCTGTTGGTCCTCTAAACATTTTTGAATTAATTAATCAATTAACTATCCAGAAGTTTTATAATAAGGTCAAAATTATTGTCGGAACCTTTATCCTTGAGACCAAAGCTCTATTTGATATAGGGGCAGATTCAAACTGCATTTAGGAAGGGTTAGTTCCAACCAAATATTTTGAAAAACTTCTGAATGACTTAGTACCTCCAACGGATCTAAGCTTCGTGTCAATTTCAAACTTTCAAACGCTTTTATTGAAAAGGGTGAATTAAAAGTAAAAACTTCTTTCCTCCTTGTCAAAAATATTTAAAATAATGTTATTTTGGGAACACCTTTTATTAAATCTATTTTCCCATAACCATTTTTGATAAGGGTATTTCTACTACTTATTTGAATAAATCCATTACATTCAGATTTCTAAAAAATCCTACTGTTAGAAATTTGAACCCAATCATTTTAAAGCAAAATCAAATCAATTATCTTAAGGAAGAGATTTCATATAAGAAAATTGACGATTTGCTTAACCAACCTATTATTCTTAATAAAATCAAGTCCTTGTCCAACCAAATCCAAAATTCTATTTGTGCTTACCTACCAAACGCTTTTTGGCAAAGGAAACAACATATCATTGATCTTCCTTATGAAAAGGACTTTAATGATCGAAAAATCCCCACCAAGGCCCGGTCCATCCAGATGAGTCAAGAACTCCTTGTCCATTGCCAGAATGAAATCCAGGATCTTCTGCAAAAGGGAATAATCCAAAAAAGAAAAAGTCATTGGTCTTGTTCTGCCTTTTACGTCAACAAACCAGTTGAAATTGAGCGTGGATCTCCTTGTTTAGTTATCAACTACAAACCCCTCAATCAAGCCCTCCAGTGGATTCGTTATCCGATTCCGAATAAAAAGGATATTCTAAATTGCCTTTTTTCCGCCAAAATCTTTTCTAAATTTGACATGAAATTGGGAATTTGGCAAATTCAAATCAATGAAAGGGATTGCTACAAAACAAATTTTACTGTCCCTTTTGGACAATATGAATGGAGAGTCATGCCTTTTGGATTAAAAAATGCTCCTTCAAAATTCCAGAAAATTATGAATGACATTTTTAATCCCTACTCCTCTTTCATTATTGTCTACATCGATGATGTTCTTGTTTTTCCCCAATCTGTTGACCAACACTTTAAACACATAAACATTTTTGTCCAGGTAATCAAGAAAAATAGTCTTGCTTTATCTAAAACTAAAATCAATTTTTTTGAACAAAAATTCGTTTTCTTGGTCACAATATCTACTAGGGCACTATCACTCCTATCAATTGTGCCATCGAATTCTCAAACAAATTTCCTGACCAAATCATCGAAAAAACTCAACTCCAGCATTTTCTCGGTTGTTTAAATTATGTCACTGACTTCTTTCCTCAGCTGAGTAATCTTGCCAAACCCCTCTGTGACCGTCTCAAGAAGACACCTCCTCCATGGACTAACATTCACACAGATCTTGTCAAATAAATTATCCCAAGTCCATAACCTTCCTTGTCTCTATCTTCCCAATCCCACAGCCAAAAAGATTGTTGAAACTGGGAGACATTGGTTATAGTGGTATTCTCAAACAATCTGTCAATGGCAAAGAACAAATAATTGCATTTACTTCAAAACATTGGAATCCTGCCCAGCAGAATTATTCCACAGTTAAAAAGGAAGTTTTAGCAATTGTTTTATGCATTTCAAAATTTCAATCTGATTTGCTTAATCAAAGGTTTTTAGTTCGTGTTGATTGTAAATATGCAAAAGAGATTTTACAAAAAGATGTTAAAAACCTTGCATCAAAACAGATTTTTGCCAGATGACAAGCTATTTTGAGTATCTTTGATTTTGAAATAGAATTCCTCAAAGGTACCTTAAACTCTCTACTTGACTATCTCACTCGTGAATATTTACAAGGGAGAAACAAGTGATTGTCTTATGCCAGACTCACTAAAATCGTCTTCCTCCTCACGAGGAAGGGGAAGAGGTAGAAGAACTAAACCCAGACTATCTGTGGCTGGTTTAATCGCCCGTGCAGAGTCTAGATCTTCATCTAGACAAGAAGAAGATCCCAAAAAACAATCAAAATATGGGTCATCTACCCAGGTATTATCACAATCCATTACTGAATCTTCCACTCAGAAATCCAAACCTCAATCCCAAACAAAGGCCGATTATGCCATGCCAATCCAAACCCTTTTGGCCCTTCAAGAATAGGGTCTTTCCCACCTTCCAAAAGGCCTTCCATCCAAAACTTGGGCCGACATTACTTCTGAAGATAAAGATAATCAAAGCCTAGCAACCATGATCAAAAACCTATCCCAAAACCCTTTAATCCTTCACCAACCAAAAGGCAAAGCCATTGTTCAACAATCCGAACCTTTAGCAGTCCAAAAGCCTAAATCTCAAACTCAATATGTCCCAAAAAAACAAGTATCAGGACGTCGTTCAGATGGAACCTGAGTTTTGGGATCCCAAGCCAAACAGAGTCCACCAGAAAATCTTCCCCAAAGACTTTCAGGGTAATCAGTTTCATTACAGGCCAACCTCGTTGCTCTAGACAAGACATTTTTATGAGTTTATTCTAGTCGACACTAATGCAGTCCAAATTAAACACCATAAAAATAAGGACTCTAAGCAAATTGCTTATTCAACTCTGCAAATCCTTAAGGTCGTAACACCTAAAGAATTTGGAGAATTGAATAAAATAAAAAGATTTTTGGAAAACTATGATCCCATTGGTTTTTCTTATTAGGATTATCAAACTGCCTGGTATAATGTCTTTCATTTCCAAAATAAAGACTTTATGCATTCATGGCTTATTTATTTTAAACAAAATGTCTAGTACAAGTTTCCCCAGTGGTTTTTGCAGTGGTGGAATTTTTATGGACCAATCCTGGATATCCTTTCTTCTGAGGTAGTATCTGGCCTAACCATTTTTACAAAGAAGTTTGAGCACCTTGAAAATGATCCCTTTCCGGTAGACTTACACTTCTTCAGTAAATTGTCTCTCGCTTGGATCTTCCAATGGCGGTATGTATATGGTAATGTGACAGTTAAAGGACAATTACCAATGCTCAAGAGACAAGCTCTAGTTAAATGGTTGTCCCAATTCGACCACTCTAGGGCCAATCCAGACCAGGTATCGCTTTGATTTAAACAACATCCAACCCTCACCAAAGCAGCAGATCCTGAAGCGTGCAAGTTCCTCTATCAAAGATTAGAAGACATAGCAGCCTTGACATCTTCCACCTCGAAGGAGAAGTTCACCGAGCATATGAAGATGATCTTTAATCTTTTGGAGAAGGAGAATGAAGATGCCTGCTCCTCATCCAAGAAGCCAGCTGAAGAACCCGCTGAAGCCTCCTCACAATTGTCGGACGATTTCTACCAGAATGAAGATGACTGCTTTGGCATCAATCTAGGTGATGACTGACGACAGCATTGCATCATCATTTCTTGCTGTAGACTACTGTGCAGAATTGTTCATTGTAGCGGTAGGTTTTCCGATTTTTTTTACTGAAACTGTAGAAATAGGAACTTTTTTGTCTATTTAAGGGTTGCGTCCCGCAATCTTTGAATAAGTTTTTTGTTTTCCTAATTTAGAGAGTTCTCCCTAGGTATACCTCTGAGTTGCAATCTTTTGTAATCGTTTATTTTGGGAAATAAAATCTTATTTTCTCATCTACATGTGTTTGTTGGTTTTTTGTAATTGAATTCTTCTCTTCTCATCCACTCCCTCTCATCCCAACGGCTTGCCGCGCTTGAGAGTTTACCTTTATATGCTTTAAGTTTACATATTTGTCTTTATTATTGTTCGTGGCCATGTGAATTTTGTAACGCCTCGTTTTACTATCTTGTATTTTATTGATTTTGAATGAAATTTCTTTTCCACTTGCTTTAAAATTTTCTTAGTTATAATTTTCACGAAAATTCCTTTCTTCTTGTTTCAAATTTTACTAATCATTCATTTCATAAATGAATTCTTCCTCACCACGATTTATTGATAATAATTAAAATACAATCCATCAATATAGTCCAAAATATAGTCCGTCATACAGTCCCAAAATACATGCCAACATAAAATACAAACTGATTAAAAGTCTAGTACAAATTATAAAATCCATCAAAATATCTTCATCATCTTCTCTTCACAATTATCCACTGCTTTACTGTACCTCTGCTCGCCCAAATAAATTGAGGTCATCGCAGGTGTCAACCACAGACACAAAATATAGGGTAAGTTCATGATAAACAGAGTTCAAATAACAGAATAATCTCATCAATAATCAACATATCATTCATCACAAGAAATACATGGAAATGTATGATGCATGATTTTATCAACTTTCAACACATGGCCATATTCAAGATAGCCCCATCCCAGTGGCACAGAATTGGATCGAACATTCGGGGTAGGTCAGTGTTGCAAAAGGACTCACACCTACACTACATGTGATCATCATGGGTAGGTGATCTCCCCACTGTGGCTACCCCCTGGCTTAGACACCTTTTGTCTAAACGCTCGTCTCAATCCTCAGCTATCTGACATTCCTCCTCTTGAGGTAACGCGGCTTAACCCCCGCAGGGCATATGCATATGAAACATGCATGAATAATCATTTTTATTTCATATGTCATCATCAATATTATTCTTCCCTTAGTATCTTTATACACCAAAGGTCAACATATTCAAAGGCACATAGATGATGCTTATTCAGCACATACAACTTCTTTTCATTCATCACATAAATTTTTTTATAAAATCATACATCAACCACACGGTTTTCAAGCCTTTAGCCAAATCATTTTATTAATCACATGATAATCAATCTTGGTTTTGTAAAATACTTGAAAGAAAGCTATATCTACTTCATTTAAAATTTAATATAATAAATATATTTTCCACATAATTCTAATCATCAAAATAATTATACTCATTCAAGAGTTCACCATTATTTTCAATCATACATATATTCTCAATAAAATCTTCTATAAACATCTATCTAAACAATTATTTTCCCAAAAATAGCTATACTACCTATGATTTTAAATCACTCAACTTCCATTTAGTAGATTAGATTTAAGTTATTTAGTTACCCTTCACTTATTAACTTAAAATCAAGTTACTTAATTACATGTCCATTCAAAGTGAGAAGGATGCAAAGGGAGTAATTGCACGACCACTCTTGGTTTATTTTGAAAAGGTTTTGAAATTGCTTTGAAAGGGACAAGGCTAGAGATTGCATGTTTTCTCCCTTAAACAAGCTTGAAATTTTGGGTCCATTTATGCCTATTTATAGAGTGGATGAATTGCTTTGCCATGAAAATATCCCTTAGGTCATTATGACCTTGCTTTCCAAATGGACCAATAGCAAGGTTTCTAGCTTTTCCACCAACCAAGTGTCCACTTTCTTGAATTTTCTCAAGCCTTCCCTAATCCTCTTGATTGTGCACGTGGATTTGCTCAGCTTGGAGAGAAATCTTCACCAATTTCATTCTTGTTTACGTGGTAGAGCTAGGTGTTAGAGATATTTTGTGCTTTTCTTTATTCTTGAATTTTCCCCAAAACCCGTTTTAGTAAAATATTGATTCTGGATTCATTAACCGTTGGATCTCCTTAAAATTTTAAAGGTATACTCCTATCTCACATATGTAACTTTTGACCGTTGGGATTGTTGAAATAATGTCTATAACTGTCCACGTATTCTGCTAAAGGAGACAAGAGAAGATTTTTGCTTTCTTTGGATCCATGCCATACAAGTGTCCTAACACTTGTATTCATCTCATGTCTTACCTCTACAAGTGGCTTTCATGAATCTTTTTGCCTATTCTACACCATTTTCGTGAACTATAAACCTAGGGGTGTGGCTATAAATTTCCTTCCTTTTATACCATTGGATGCTTAAGAAAAACCTAATTCCAATTAAGGTTTTTCACATGGTAATTCCTTGTAAGAAGTTTAATTTTAATTTTAATTCTTTCACCTAAAATAATATGAAATAATAGATTTCTAGGGATCTCCAAAAATTGGCTTTAATGATAGTTTAAAATTATTCACAAGCAATCTATACCGAATGATACACATCCTTGCCTACAAAATGTTATTATCTTAATTCTACTTGGTCTATTCTTCTTCTGTCCATCAAAATTACTAAACCATTTTATTGGGTAAATCTGAACATCGTACAATTGAGAGAAAATCCACAGATTCTATTTCTCATTTTTCCATATTGTTCTGCCACCTCCATCCTTTTGAATACAATTTTAAAGTCGTCACCTTATAAAATTTATAGAAATTATATTCTAAGGTTTCTTGTTACAAAATATCTTAATAATATGCTGTCTAAGATTGCTCTGTATTTCCATCAAGTTTCCACAGAATCTCAAAGGGTATCTGGTCATTTATGGCCTGAAGGGCATTATGGTAATTCACTCATCCTAGGGCATAATTGTCATTTCCACCACAAAATATCTAGCCAAAAATATCTAAGGGTATTCTTGTCATTTCCAGAATATCCAAGGGTATTTAGGTAATTTTCCTCCTTAAAATATCTAACATAAATATCTAGGGACATTTTCGTCATTTTAACTTCAAGGGCATTTCTGTCGTTTCCAATTTACGGAAAGGGTAATATGGTCATTTCTCTTCAAATATTTTCGTAATATCTCCAATTGATATTTCACTCTAATCTTTCAAATCTAGAGTATCAAATCCTAATATGTGCATCAATAATTATGCAAGAATAATTCATATAATGCTTTGGCTATAGTTATGGAATTTTTGGGGTGTTACAAATTTTGTATTCTATTCCTACTTTCCATTAATGTTATTGTCTTTTTAGTCCCTTTCCCTGTACTTCGCTTCCACCCCGTATGGTATCAGAGCCTGACGGAGAAGTAGGAATATATGACTAGATCTGGTTTATCTTTTACTTATTTGAACTATTATCCAGACATACCTTTATGTTTCTTTTAATGCTTTTGCAAATGTTTTAAGTACTTTTATGTCTTAACTGGTAGCATGATAAGCAGAGAAAGTTTCGATCTGGTGTTACTGGGGTAGTAAGTCTCGCTGAGATAAGGGCAGTAAATCCTACAAATTATTGGAACGCGAGATCTGAACTTTTGTCTGAAATTCATTGGCTTTAGTTAAGAGATAAAAAAAGTATGGAATATAGCTTAGTAGGAAAATTTTAACCCAAATCTATCTTTATGTTTTTATAGAACCAAAGGATGGGAATGATATCAGGAGACTATTTTTATGATCTTTTCTCTATGTCTCTTTTCCACACCTTTTCCTCTTGCATTTCTTTCAAATCTTCCCAACCCTCATCTTCCTCTTTCAATCCTTCCCAAGCAGAAAATGCTTTAATTAAATCAAACCGTAATATTTTCAAAGAAGAAGTTTCTTTTGAAGATATTAATCAAGACTTGGATGATTGGAAAATTCCTAGGATTGCAGAAAATGAGTTTTACAAACCAGACGGAAGATATTTTCGTAAATATGATTTCATAATCCGAACCGTTGAGACTAATATATGTCTTAAATCTGATTTTTATGAAATTAAACTTCTTTCAAACAGCTTTTTAAAACTTCATAAACAAAAATATAGCTTTTTGCACATTGGTTGTGTTCAAGTAGCTGCTAAACCTTTAGGTATAGAATGATTAAACACCCCAATTCTTTTATGCTTAAGAGACTCCTGTCACAATCAGTTTACCGACTCCTTCTTAGGCACCGTAGAAAGCAGCCTTAGTAATGGACCGATCTATTTCAATCGTTATCCTGATAGGACTGTTAGCCTTGAGGATGCCAACATTCTAGATGTCTTGACCTTAGATGTCTAGCTTTATGGTCTTGATATAAAGGCTGGATCTATCCTAGTTAATATCATCTATCGAGTTTAGTACAAGGTAATGAACTCGTGCATGTCTAGAGTCCTCAAGCCTAGGAAGACCGCAGAAACTACTTTGTTTGTCACAGATACAACCAAAGCCAAGGTTGTAATTCCAAAATTCATCAAGTGGGAAGACATCAATTTTCCTCAGACTTGGGCCATGGATAAGGTAGCCCCGGCTAAAACCCAAACCACACCCAACTTTGAGTCTGTCAAGCAGTATGACTCTGAAAGGGTAGAGATCATCTTCAATAGGTCCAACTCCTTCAATACCGCTAGGTCATCTTTAACGAGGAGATCCACACACACACACACACACACACACACACACACACACACACACACAC
>QARZ01000585.1:49917-86054 GCA_013407115.1 Glycine latifolia | reverse complement strand
ACACACACACACACACACACACACACACACACACACACACACACACATACACACACACACACACACACACACACACATATATATATATATAATATTTATTTATATATTAAATGATAAATAAATAATGTTGATTTTACGTTCCAAAAATATATAATGTTGAACAAAAAATAATCTATATTTTACGTTCTATATGTATAACGTTTTAGGTATATATTTACTTTTATACATATAATATGCTAATATTTAATAAAAATTCAATTAAATGAAATATTATTTCATAAAAAAAATTATAATTATAATATAAAAATATTATTCATCTATATATAATTGAGGTAATTTTTCACTAAATAACTTTGGCTAAAAAAAAAGACTTCTACAATTACTATTTTATCCTTGAAAAGAACAGGAAAGTTAAAATTACTTTTTTAACCATAAAAGTATTATAAAAAAATAACTAAATAAATTACTCATTTATTTTTAAAAAGAGCAAGAAAATGAAAATGACACATTTATCGTCATTTCTAATTTTAAATATATAAAGATTTAATCGATTGATGTTAGATTAGGAAATTTGGACATGTAAAGATTGATATTATATTAACTAGATTTTGACTCGTGTGATGTACATGGTAAATAAAGAGTTTAAATATTTTTTTATTTAACCTAAAATCAACATAGAGATTTTTCTAAGAATATGACAACTATTGCTTTATCGTTTTACATTTAACTAATGTCAGACTTTCATTTTAAATGTGTTTCTTATTTATTTAATCGAACTGAACAATTGAATAATATTTATTAAAAATATATTTAAAATATGCAAAATCAAAATGATTAATATATCAAATGTAATGTTTAAATTGTGGTGAACATACATAAAAAATTGAATTGTATATTTTAACTTGTATTATTCACTCAGAATCTGAGTGATTTGTTAAAAATTATAAGAAGAAGAATATAGGACAAAGACACAAGAAGAACACATGACAAAGAAGGACAATTTGTTATGTTGTACATCATTTGATGAATAATGGATAACACAAGTAAAATAATATAAAATTTACTAAAATATCTAATATTAATTATCTTAATACAATTTATATCAAATTTAATGTGTTTACCTAAATAAAAGAGAGAGATTAGAAAAAAAAATAAGGTGTTTCCTTTTTAAAATGATTACATTGGTTAATTACTATTTTTATTTTGTTAGTAAAGAGATAGAAATATGGATATATGTGTCTTTTTAACACTTTGTATTGAGAACAAAAAATTATCTCATGATACTTTGAGTAACAAATATTATAGATTTTGTCATGTTTGATTTGTGTTGTTCCTAATCCTTTTTCAAATTAAACATGAAACAAAAATATTTATCCTTTTCAGAACCATAATTTTTAACTAATCAAACAAATCCTCGATGCGATAACCCCTAAGTATGAAAGTTTACCTAAACAATTACCAAAATGTGTGACAAATTTTAATTGAATTTTATTTTTTTATCAAATTGATGACAAAATTTTATCTTTAAATGCAACTACTTTTATTTATGGAAATCAACTATTGAGCAATGTATATTAAGAATATGTTTAAAATATGAAAAATGACAACATGATTAATATATGAAGAGCAATATTTAACCCATGTTATATTTCATTATGATTTGCGCAACTGTGAAAATATGTATAGACATTTGTCAAAAAATGTGACAAATTTTAATTGAATTTTATTGTTTTGTATCAATTGACACACGATTTTATTACAATAAGGCAAACTGTTCATTCATGAGAGTTAAGTGTAAATTTTGTTGTTTGATTTCATAAAAATACCTTTATTTCCATAAATTTTATTTCATGCATAATTTTTATATTAATAAATTTACATATAGATAAGAATTTATAGAAAATTAAATGTATAAATCTTCAATAATTTACATAAGTGGATAATAAATAAAAATGAATAATGACTTTTTAAAATATTAACTTTTTTTACGTTTCAAAAAAATTAACTTTAGATAGTAGTTTTATTTCAACTTTATGTGTTTTCTTGTACCTTTATATGTTAGATAAAATAAAAACATTCAATAAATTAATCCGTTATGTAAAAAATAATAAGCAACAAAAAATATTTTTTTGTTACTTTTTATATTAATAGATAATTTAACCTTAATATATATAGATATTAATGTATAAAAGAAAATGTAAATTTACATAGATAAAGACAAATTAATAATTTATATAAATTGAAAGAGTTTAAATAAAAAACATTATAATATTATTTAACTTTTGTACCCCTACAATGACACATATTATATCATATTTTTATTTTTATTTGAAATTTATAAATTTACTGTAAACTATTATAATTCATATGACATCTCTATGTTATAAAATATTTTATTTTATGTAATCTAAAGCTAATTAGTTTAAATTCATTCATATAACATCTAAAGTTTATAAAATAATAACTCATATAACAGAAATACAAATATATAATAATGTTTCACTATCCTAAATTATATAACTCTCCTAATTTATATAATTCAAATAAATAAATTTTAGTTTGAGCCTGATTCCTCTCTATTATTAGGATCGTGACCCATTATCATATATTTGTCTGTCTATCTTTTTCAAGTAAAATCAACATCAATATCAACAACACCTTTAATCCAAGTTAATTGAGATCGGTGATAGATGAACCCAATAATAGATACGAAGAAGTTGAAAAAAAGGAGCAATAAGACAAACGAAAAGAAAAATAAGATAAAAGAAAAAAATGATGAAAGAAAGAGGGAAAAAATTAAAAAAAGACCATATAAAACATAGAGATAATAATGAAATTAAAAGGTCTAACTAATATTTTTTTAAAATAAAATATTAAATTTAATTTGATATATCATAACAATAATGTTTCTTATTTGTATGTATGCTACTTTTAATTTATTAATTTATTTGCTGTTAAACAAGGTTTGCATTTTTTATTTTTAAGTAATATATAATATATTATCACATTAAATATCATATTTCATTTTCTGTCATATGATTCATCCCTCATAAAGCAATTCAGGATTAAAAAACTAATAAGCAAAAATAATTATCATTGACAAGGATTAATCTAGCTAGATGCGTGTGTCAAGTGTATGTTTGTGTATATTTACATCAGTCCAACAACACCCAAGTCTAAAGTTGTTCGTCCACTATTACGTGTGAGATGTGTTATGTAAATGAATTCATTGCATCAAAATTGCTCCAACTACTACTACTACCAAAATAGATCTCTTAAAGAAACAAATTGTTTGTGTTAATAAAATCGTGTCATGACTCATGCACCATGTCTCTATAGCCCCTCAAAACTCATGTTGCACACCTTTTACTTGATGCATTTAGTGAGATAATTCTACCTGTCACTACTACAAAAGCGCCTTTCAAAGACGGTTCTACACCCCATACAAAGATGGTTGTATGACCGTCTTTGTATCGAGCATCGTCGAAAGTAATCACTTTCAAAGACGGTTATAAAACCGTCTTTGTAGCCTTACTTTCTAAGATGGTTTTTAGTAAAACTGTCTTAGAGTATGGTCATTCTAAGACGGTTCTTCTTAGAACCGTCTAAGAAAAGATTCTTTTAAAATAAAAAAAATTTGAAAAAAATCCTTTCTAAGACGGTTCTTAGGAAAACCGTCTTAGAATGTCACATTCAAAGACAATCCTTTGCTCATAACCATCTTAGAATGGGACATTCTAAGACGGTTTTCCTAGGAACCGTCTTAGAATGTCTTTTTTTAAATTAAAAAAATTAACGATTCGAAGACAGTTTTTTCGCAAAAACCGTCTTAGAATATCTTTTTAAAAAAAATTAAAAATCAGAAATTTAATATTTAAAAATGCAAATATATATTGTGGCCTAATTAATTTATTAATTCATATTGCAACTATATATTATTATAATAATAAATAATATGTATGTAGGGAATTTAAAAATCAGAAATTTAATATTTTAAAATGCATCAATATATAGTGGCCCAAATAGTAAACAACTAATTCAAATGCCAAGAATTTAAGGGCATGTGCATCAAGACCTTCACTAGTTTGATACTTTGATTGCTGGGATAGTTGAAGAAATTAAGCTATGTACCAAAATATCCCAGAGAGTGCTGTAATCTATAAAAAATCTTGCATTCCACATCTTTCATTCATGGCAACTAAAAATTCCATTAGACAGAAAAAATACAAGTGTCCACTTTAAAAGTTAAAAGATGGCTTGTATCTCCACAGTAGTCTAGGAAGAATAGGAAAATAAAGAGAGCAAGAGATTTGAAATCATCTTTCAAGTGAAATAAACATGCATCTGTTATGACATTAAATCCCAAGTTTAATGCTTTCAAATTTTCCAGTCCTGTAAAAAAAAGGAAATGTTACAAATGTAATGCCCCCAATAATTCTTATGGTGTCAAAAAGAACAACCCAACAAGCTTACTATAAAATATATAATTATAGCCTGAGAGAAGTAGTTATACAATTCTTAACAACTTACGTGAATTTTTTTTTGCATCCATTGTCAGAGAGATTGCATCTATCAAGATTCAAGTTTGACAGTATGAAGAAGAGCAAGATTAAAGCATTAATGAGCCAATAAGACATTAAGCAGAAAAGTTAGTTGATAATGTTCTAGTAAGCCTAGATAAAATCATAACAAGATTAGTAAAATATGCATAAAAGTCTATCAAGGAATTCAACCTGCAAGAGAATCCAAGCATGTAGTTGTTACAAGGCACCCTTCCAAATTTAAAAGGGCAAGCTTTTGTAACACTAGAATGAACCAAGACAATGTTGCAAAAAATTAGACAGATGAAATTTGAAATTTCCTTTTAATTGGTAAGCTGGGGCACCCATATTGGCACTGGGATGTACACTCAAAACATAGGATCAAATCAATTGAAAGAAAATTGCAGAAACAATGAAGTAGTAATAAGCACTAGCAACATGGTATATGCAATGAGTCAATCATAAAAACTGTTCACAAAGAAACCCAGGTGTCCTACCACACTCTAACCATTAATTGCACCTTCAATGCATGCAAGCCACTTTTCAGTCTTATAACATCATAGCCTATTATATATATATATGGGGATTTTGACATGTTACCACTGCTATGTTATATATGGTCTAATTTCCAATGCTATGTTATTATCGAATTAACATTAAACAGTTAACTTCAATTATACTGCATAATAGAATAAAAGCTCTTGAGCATATTCTCTCTTTTTTTCCACATATTTTCTTATGATGAAATAGAGTAACGGAAAGGCCTCAATGGGTTAAAAATAAATGTCCAATCTTTATTGCAAAAATTTTGTTTTTCCACACAGTTTCTTCCTAATGGCTTTCTCCTCTAGTGTCAATAAATCATGAAATTAAAAAGAATATTTCCACTAGCATATCCCAACAACTCCACCTGAAACAATGCTTATATCTACAATATAATCAAGCATCAGTTCATTAAGACTATGCTCATAATATACCTTGCCACCACGTAGTTTTATCTTGAAGCAAATTCTGAATCATCTTCTCCTCCATCATTCCTGTGCTGCTAAACAAAAAAGAAAAAAAAATGTTAGACATTCTACATACTAGAAAATAATTATCAACCAAACAAAATAGGAATAAAACTCAATATAAGGAAAGTAACCAATCATCAAACACAGAAAAAAAGAAAAAAAATTATATTGTAGTATAAATGAATTTTTATATTGTAGTAAAAAAAAGGTAATGCAGTTATAAGGTCATGCCAATATTTATTATAAACACCCTTTCCTTAATGTCCAAAGGATATTTCCAAAACTAGGCGTCACAAGGCAACTATCTTACTTTTGAGGACACCCTACACTCCAAAGTGAACACATTATTTTAAGAAGATTGGAAATAAAATAATATACTTGCTCATGTGCATATCTAAAATCATCCATCATTAAGGGATGAATGTCACCACTGCCTCACAATCCAGGTAAAGGTTTGTTCTCAGACAATGCTAAGCTTATCTCCTGAAAGACATTTCATATCAAAGTGAAAAAAAAGATCACCAATCCTTGGACTATAATGCAAACCCATTAAACTACACGCTCTTTATCTTTTGTACGCAGACCATCCCAATTTACCATAAACTCATTTTTCATTTTTCGCATAGCCTCATGCTTAGTAGGGTTTTCACGTCTCCCTAGCATACTATCAAGCTGCCACAATTGCCACAAAAATCAACATAGATAATTGAAACTAAGAAAATCCATAGTAGCTAGCATAAAAAATCGAAGAGATTTAAATGTTTAGGTCTTCAATTCAGACAGTTTTTCACTTGCCTTTTAGAAAATAATCACAGAAACAGAGATATTATCCTCTCAAAACAATCAAAGTTTTACATCCCTTAAACATTATTATATAAAATATAACTTTGCTTTCCCCATTTGATAGGCATACTATCCTCTCAAAATAGTCCAGAAATGGCTCATATGAAGGCTAAAAAGTATTACAAAAATATTTAAAATAAAGGAAAAGAGAACTTCAAAGGAAGATAAACAAATGACATGATAAAGCAACCTCGTCAACAAAAATAACACTTGGAGCAATTTTGCTGGCTAGAGAAAAGACTGCTTTGACATACTTCTCTCCTTCACCAAACCACTACAACAAACAAAACCATATTTTTCTTGTTATTGAAGCATACAAGGAAATACACAACAAAATACAGTAATTTACAACATTAATACCTTTGAAGTAATGCTGGACATTGAAATGTTAATGAAATTTGCTCCAGCTTCAATTGCTATAGCCTTTGCAAGCATTGTTTTTCCTGTGCCAGGGGGCCCAAAAACAACCTCTGTATCTTAGGAGTCAAAACATTTTCCTTCTCTTTGGAAATCTACAACTCATTGATTTTTTGTTCTTCTTTCTTCCCTTATCTTCTTGAACATGATCGTTGCCCTTTTCCTCAGTCTTGCTGGTGTTCACTACATTCTTGTCCTCTCCCTCTACGCCGCAGAGATCAAATCCCGCAACGACAAACCGCTCGTGGTCACAATCCCTGACCTCTGCCACCCCTCCATCAACCACGCGCCCCTCCGTAAACCCCAAACCCTATCGTTATCCCTCATCGCACCACCCTTGGTTGGACTCAAACCCTCATTCTCCACTCCTTCTTCTCCTATATCTCCTACCGGCGGCGCCTCCCATTACCTCTGCCGCAACAAGCTCGACCACGATGGAAACGCGAGAGGGTTGGAGAAGGGGTTTAGAGTTTGGGTATGTGAGGACCAGAGGAGACGAACAACCGTGAGAGAGAATGAAAAATTTAAAACGAACAAGGTCAATGTGAGAGAGAGAGAATGAAAACTTGAAAAATGAAAAAACGTGAAAGAGAGAATGAACAGACGCGCATTGAGTCCCTATATTCAAGGACGGTTACGCAAGACCGTATTTGAAATGCCTTGAGTCCCTGATTTCAAGGACGGATAGTTAAAAGACCGTTTTCGAAAATATGATTTAAAGACGGTTTTGGTATAACCGTTTTTAAAATATTGTAATTATTTACAATACTGCCACCACTTCAATTTTTAAGACGATTTTGTTACAACCGTCTTTGAATGCGCGTTGTGGAAAATACATTTTGTAGTAGTGTGTCCATTGCCTTTATTCCACACTAATTTCACTCATAACTCCTTCATTACAATCCACCCTCTTAAAAATTATTTCTCATTTTTCGTTACCTTCCTCGACTCACACTACAATCTTGCCACTTACCGCAGCCACTGTATTCAACTACCATAAACATGTTGCTTTGCTTTACGTGTAAAATCTTGAAACAAAAGGCTTAATGCTCGTTATGTGCATGTCCAAGAATCAGAATTGTAAACAGTCATTCATGCTACATGAAGTGCAAAATAACTAACGAAATGACTCCACATACATAAATTTTTTAAAAGTTTATCTAGATCAAAAGGTCATGGTTGACAAAAGATGAAACATTTAAAAACGGATAAGATGGAAACACCTGCCATACAATAAATAATACAATGACTAAGGCATTGTTGCAATACCATTGTCATCCAGGCAGTTTTGAGCAGCTGAGAATGCCATGGAATTAACAGGACGATCATCATGTGGCTTTTGAAATAATTGATGAAAAAATAAAAACTTTTCTTAACAGTGACAACTTCAACACAAAGTTAACATATGTCATGAACTAATCAAGTGTTCAAATTCAATAAGACTCATCCTAACAACATCAACTAGACTGTAATTCAATGATACTATGGAGGGAGACACTACTAAAAAATAGCTTTTAACATCGCTACGTTAACATCGGTTTTCTGAAAAACCGATGTTAACGAAAACACAGTGGCAAATTCGTAATTAAAAGGAGCAATTTAACATCGGTTTTCTTAAAAACACTTAAAAACTGATGTTAACTAGTCCTTATGGACTAGTTAACATCGGTTATCAAGTTTTTTAAGAAAACCAATGTTAAGGTGGACTAGTTAACATCGGTTTTCAAGTTTTTTAAGAAAATCGATGTTAAGGTGAACTAGTTAACATCGGTTTTTAAGTTTTTTTAAGAAAATCGATGTTAAGGTGGACTAGTTAACATCGATTTTTAGGTTTTTTAATAAAACCGATGTTAACTAGTTAACTAGTCCACCTTAACATCGATTTTCTTAAAAAAACTTAAAAACCAATGTTAACTAGTTCACCTTAACATTGATTTTCTTAAAAAACTTGAAAACCGATGTTAACTAGTCCACCTTAACATTGGTTTTCTTAAAAAACTTGATAACCGATGTTAACTAGTCCATAAGGTCTACTAGTTAACATCGGTTTTTGAATGAAAACTAATGTTGTTCTTGTTATTATAACACATCTGGCCCCCAAATCAAATACCACCACTGTCGCGCGCTTCTCTTTTCCCTCATCCCTAATCTCAACTCTCATACTCACTGGCCATTTTGCATCCTTAACCTCAGCTTTTACGCTTGTGACCTCCGTCTCACCATCTTCTAGAGTTGAAGCAAACTACGCTCTCGCTACCTCATCCCAAGCCTCATCCCTAACCTCGCTCTCGCACGTACGCTCTTGGTCACAGTTGAAGCAAACCACGCGTCTCCATCCCAGGTTGGTATCAACTAACATCGCGAACTTCCAATGCTATTGTTGTCGCAAGTTAGGTATGGTTCTGCATTAGCATTTTTCTGTGTGATGAATAGGTTAAATGTGATATTATAATTGAGTAGGTTGGACTCAAGGTACCATTTTGTGTTAAACTAAGCAAAGCTTTGTATGTCTATCTTCTTTAGAGCCCACCAGGTAGGAGCCTTATGCATTCAGTTGTCCTTTTGATTATTGTTTGCTCCCATACATCACAAGGTATAGTTCATAGTGTGTTGGTACCGACTGATGTGTTTAAAGTCCAAATATTGTTTCACTAATTCCTATGTATATACTATAGTAATAGTGGCTCTGGATTTCATTAATAAAGGGAAGCTTATTTTCTAGTTAGATCATGGTTTGCACAATATTTGTGTATATAATTTATGAGATAATGGGTTTGCTTGGTTGAGTAGGTAGTTAAATGGAAAAGAATTTTGTTGAGGAGTATTTGGGCATGTCAATTGATGTTGAATACCTTTATTTTGAAGAAATTCATTGAGACTGTTATTAAAATATCCAGTGTCGTTGTCACTTCTCAAAATGGAGATTTTTGTGTCAAATTGTGTTTCTATAATTTGTGAAAAATATTTAAATATATTAGGAACATTAGATTTTTCTTGCATAAGGTAGATCCAACACATTCAGGTGTGATAATCAATAAAGGTTACAAACCACCTTTTTCCAAATTGGGTTGTAATTTTCGATGGACCCCATACATCACTATGGATTAAATGAAAAAGGTTTAGATGCATGATAAGGCTAAGAGTAAGGAGTTCTATGACTTTTGGCAAGAACACAACTTTCATATAAAAAAAAAGAACAATAAACATTTTTGAATAAATTTGGAAACAAATATTGAAAGTTAGGATGTCCTAGCCTACTATGTCAGAGCATTATTTGATCCCTTATAGAGGTAGCACTAATACCACTAAGACCTTGAGCTACTTTATGCTCGAAAGCATCCTGAAAATAGTAGAGACCATCCATCATTTTATAACTGCCATCATCTTCCTCAAAGTCCGGTCCTAAAAAATACAATGAGTGTTAAAAAAAATTCACATTACAATTAGAATCCTTGCAAATTTACTAATAGATAGGTTACAAGATAATTTGGGTACATGTAGCACATTTTTTAATGGCAATTTGTTTAGATAACGTCTTCTCCTGCAATCGCTGAAAAACTACCATTTGCAATTCTAATATTTTTATTTCTAGAACAAGGAGAATAAGTTTTAAATAAAGAAAAAAGGATGGTCATGTGATCAGAAGCCTCTAAATCAATGATCCATGGTGCACACATATTTGAGGTGCAATTAAGAGAGTTGAAGGTACTAAAATTACCTATTTGTGCCATAGAATCACTAAGAATACTAGATAATGAACTAGATTTTAACAACCTTATGAGTTCATCAACTTGTTCCTTATACAAGGAGGTGTTTTTTTCCTCATAAGTTGAAGGACCAGATTTAGAACTAGATTTAGGACCAGATTTAGGCCTAAATTTATTGCCATTTATATATGTCGGTCTCCCAGTAATTTTCCACATGTTTCTCGGGTGTGATACTGTTTGTTTATAGTAGTCACACTAAAGATTGGAGGAGCTCTTTCGATCGGTTGAACTTTTACAAGCAGTAGCTTCTACAACTAAAGCATTGGTCTCAAGATGTGGATCCACTTTCATTTTTCCCATCATCACACTTCTGTGAGTTTCCTCTCTTCTAACTTCTGCAAAAATTTCAACTAGTGAAGGCAATGTTGCTCTCCCAATGATTCTACCATGAACTTCATCTAGCTCCTCGTTGAGACTAGCAAGAAACTAAAATACTCTTCCTTCTTCCACTATTTGTTGATGGTGTTTGGCATCCTCAGTTGAGTTCCACTTGTAAGTGTTGAAGAGATCAAGGTCTTGCCACACCCGCTTTAAGGAGTGGAAGTATCTTGTCACATTGTCACCTCCTTACTGAATTTTTCTAGCTTGCAAGGTGAGTTCATAAATATGAGATTTATTCCCAAGATCTGAATACATTTGTTTGACACTATCTGATAGAGGACTATCCAAAGAGCATGAATTTCTAGAAGCACTCCATGAATTGAAGGTTCCAATGACTATGTCCAAAACCAAGCTTCTTCAAAAAGAGATAACCAAGAGAATCATGGCTAGACTATTTAACAAGGGCAAGGATGGAGGAAGACACAAGGAGCTTTGGAGCACCTTGAAGATTGTAGGAGAGCTCGCTTAGCGCGAATATCATGCTTAGCGCAATTTCTTTCGTTGCTTTCGTAATTTTCCTACTTTTCGTAATTTTCATAATGTCGTAATTTAGTAATTTCTTATTTGTGTAGTGGGCCTCAATGTGGACTTAAATAGGCCAAAACTATGCATTTTTAGGTTTTATTAGAGACTCAACTCTATAAGTACTCAAACATTGCTAGTTTTGAATAACTTTTGATTGAATAATATTAAGCATTTGCTTGAGTTGAGAGCTTAACCTCTTCTTGGTTCTTGGTTGAACTCAAATTGATTCTTATAAAGGAAGCTTTCCTTTGTAGCGAATCCTCCTCAACTTATCGTTCCAATACGAATCGTGGTGTTATTCATACCATCTTCTTTATCTTTCTCACCTTTTATCTGTAAGTTCTACTATCTATCATTGGTATCTTGAAATTGGCCTCTGAAAACAATCAAATCCAAGTTTCATGCCTTGGTATTCATCATGTGGTAATCAGAGCTAGAATCCAGAGAGCAATTTTTGTTTTCTTTATTAATTTTTTTTTAAAAAAAAAAAAAAACGTAAAAAAGAAAAAATCAGATTTGAATATCCTATCTTTTTGTTTAGTTATCCTATCTTATCCTATATTTTGTTGAATTATCCTATCTTATCCTATCTTTTTATTGAATTATCCTATCTTATCATATATTTTTGAATTATCATATCTTATCCTATCTTTTGTTGAATTATCCTGTCTTTTTATCTTCAAAAGATATTCAAAAGTTTCTGATACCAATAGGCAAAATATGAAGGACTAAAAAGCAAATATTCAAAAAAAAATATTTTGGGGTCAAAATGAAAATATCAAAAAATATGTAGACCCAAATATAAAAAAAAGAAAAAAAAGTTATAGTCCAAATTTTACAGCTCCTTTTGGTGCATTCTTATTATTACTTTCTAGTATTTTCTTTTTGCATAATTGTAGTGGTTTATACTTATCCATATTTTTATTTTTTTTCCTATTTGTCTTGTTTGGCATTCCTTTTGAGTTATACTTTCTTTTTTAGCTTTTAATGTTTGTCTTCTAAATTTCTAAGGTTTTGTCTTAGAGTTTTCTTTCTTTGACCTCTTGAGTTGAGTTTGGATTTGTTTCATCTTTCACTATGGTTACTCTTTGAATTGAAATCTTTGGTTGATTTCAAGGGTTGAAGAAGAGTTAGTGATTGGAAACAAGAGTGAACCTTATAGAAAGAGTCTTACAAGAGTGAAACACGAGTATTGAAGAGTGTAAACACTTAGTGAGTGGTAAGGTCCAATATTTTATTTATTTAACTAACATTTTCTTGTAGCAATGGTGTCTGAAAGTGATAGTGATCCACCTTCCCCTAGAACCGCTAAGCTAATGGCTTCATTGGCTAAGCAAATGGAAAAGTTGCAAAGAAATATTGAAAGAAGGATGGGAGACAGATTTGATGAGATACAAAGAAGCACTTAAGTGTTGAGTGGGAGAATAGAAGACATGGAGAGAAGGAGACATCATAGGTCACCTCATTCTTCTCAAGGGAGTGATGATGGCTATGAAGATGGTAGAAGACATAGGCATCGGAGGAATAGGGATGGCATGAACTATGTGAAGGTCAAACTGCCCAAGTTCCTAGGTACTTATGACCCGGAGGCTTACCTTGATTGGGAGATGAAAGTCGACCAAATTTTTGACTGTCACAATTTTAGTGAACAAAAGAAAATGAAGTTGGCTAGCTTAGAATTTGAGGGATATGCCATGGCGTGGTGGAATCAAGTGCAAATGGAGAGAGAAAGATTAAGAAGACATCGACCGGACACATGGTTGATAATGAAAGGAATCATGAGGGATAGATTTGTCCCACCTCAATATATAAGGGATTTGCATAACAAATTACAAAGGACTCTATCAAGGAAGTAAAAGTGTTGATGATTTTTACAAGGAGATGAAGATTTCTTTGATGAGAGCAAACATTGAAGAGACTAATAAGGCTACAATGGCTAGATATTTGAATGGTTTGAATAGGGACATTCAAGATGTTGTAGAGCTTCAAAGCTACAATAGCTTGGATTAACTTATACATAGGGCTGTGAAAGTGGAGCAACAATTGAAGAGAAAACAAGCTTACAAGAAGTCTTCAAATGGTTATTCATCTTGGAAGGATAAGGACACTTCCAAGAAGGAGGGTTCTTCTTCATAACATATTGAAAGGAATTCTTCAAGAGGTAATCCTACTTCTCCTACTCAACCCCCTTCCATTAAATCTAGTTCAATAAATGTTTTCAGTGTTTGGGTAAGGGTCATATTGCATCCCAATGTCCAAACAAAAGGACCATGATTGTGTTGGAGAATGGAGAGGTGAATAATGAGTCGTCTGAAAGCTCTCATAGTTCTTCTAGTAAAGGGGAAAATGATGGTTTTCTTCAACCGGAAGAGGGAGATCTTTTGATGGTAAGAAGACTTATGGGAAGTTTGTGCAAATATCAAGATGATACATAAAGAGAAAACATTTTTTATTCTAGATGCTTGGTGAATGGAAAGGTTTGTTCTCTTATCATTGATGGAGAAAGTTGTACCAATGTTGCAAGCACTAGATTAGTGGAGATGCTTTGTTTAAAAACCACCCTTCATCCTAAACCTTATAAATTGCAATGGTTGAGTGACAATGGTGAGTTGGTTATGGATAAGCAAGTGTTGCTTACATTCTCCATTGAAAAATATGTTGATGAAGTGCTTTGTGATATGGTTCCCATGGAAGTTGGCCATGTTTTGCTGGGTAGATCGTGGCAATATGATCAAGATGTTATCCACAATGGGATCACCAATCGATATTCTTTCTTACATAAAGGTAAAAAGGTAATTCTCTCACCTTTATCTCCTGATACGTAATCTCGACAAGTGCACCGATTTGTTGTTGTAAGTTACAAAATTTATAAGATCGTCTCCACAGGGACTTGAGCTTCTCAGTTAATCCAAATAGAATTCAACAGTTTAATAGTTATGTACAAGTAGGATGAGCGGATTTTCATTTGTTTAAGAAAGTAACGGAAAATTACTAAATTCATAAAATGAACTATATTTATGGGAAAGTGGGATTGGGTTTCATCATTCATATCCTTTTATATCCAATTAATATTACCATGCATAAATCATTATCTATCCTTATTGATGCACACTATTTTACCCCGAATCGATCCCTCGCATTCGAATTCTAAGGATATCTACCAAATATCGATTCCTCACATATGAAGTAAATATCCCAGCATTAAGAATTATAATCGCGTGCTTTATGTAATCAAAACGGTATGCCCTATTCCTAGCAACATAACGTAATGAGTAAAATCATTCAGCTCAAACCCTAAGGGCACTTTCCAGTCAAGCTTAGGATTTTAATTCATGAAACTAGTGATCAAGTAGAATCAAGCATTAAGCATAGAATGAAATTACCAACAAAGAGTAGAAGATTCATGCATAAATAAATATTAAAAGAGATACATAGGGATAGAAGATTACATCCAATCCTCAGAGAAGCTAGTCAAGCATGGAGAGAATCTCCTCAAGAGAAGAATTGATGAAAGGAACCATCACCGCTTCTTTCTGGCAGAATCTCCACACTAAATCTCACTTCTCTCACTTTCCTAACCTCCCTACTACTAATATTTAACCTACTTAACTAAGGAACCAGCTAAGAAGCAAGGAATGCAGAAAATGGAATGCTTGGCTTTAAAAATTCATTGGCTATTTATAGAAATCTCCCTCCTGCTAGCTTCACTTGCCCAGGCGAGTGTTTTTGCCTGTGTTTGCTCGCCTGAGCGAGCTAATGTTTATCTCCTTGGAACTTGCAACTCGCTTGGGTGAGCATTTTGGCTTGTGGAGGCTCACCTGGGCGAGTTAAATGCTTAGTGATGAAGAAAGGTTTTGGACCTAGGCCTTGTTGCTTCTGACACCCCCAGTTTTGATCCATATGCCCTTTTTGCTTGCTTTGATGCTTCAGAAGCTTCGGATGTCATCAGAATCTATCAAAATACAACACGTGATTGGACTAATCTCTTCAAAATATGAAAAACAATATTTACAGAAGTACTACATTCAAATTGACTAGGTTTAGGGTAAGTTTATAAGCAAATTGACTAAGATCAAAAGATAAGTGCCATTTTGTAAGTTTGAATTGTTCTAAAATAGGGCACTTATCATCTCCAAGTGAGGTGTGTGAGGATCAAATAAAAATGAGATTGAAAAGAGAAAAAGAAAAGAAAATCAAAGAAGAAAAGAGTCCTTTGAGAGAGAAAAGTCAAAAAGAAAAAAGATAGCAAAAAGAGTGAAAAGAAAGAACAAACGAAATTAGAAAAAAAGAGTGAAAAACAATTAGTGATAAAAGAGAGTTTGTTCATCAAACCTAAGGAGGTAAAAAGAGTGATGCTAGCTAGACAACAAATGTATTTAGTCATTCCAACTTATATGTGCTTGTCTTCTAGTGCCCTTGAGTTGCCTCAAGGTTTTGATACACTTTTAAAGGAGTTTGAGGATATCTTTCCACAAGACATACCCTATGGCTTGCCTCCTTTAAGAGGAATTGAGAATCAATTTGATATTGTTTCAGGAGTTTCACTTCCTAATAGGGCTGCCTATTGGAATTATCCGGAAGAGACCAAGGATATTCAAAAGCAGGTTGAAAAGTTGATGCAAAAGGATGGATGAAGGAAAGCTTGAGCCCAAGTACAATGCCGATCATCCTAGTCTCCAAGAAAGATAACATGTGGAGGATGTGCATGGATTGTAGACTCATCAACAACATCACCGTAAGGTATCGACATCCTAATCCTAGACTTGATGATAAGGTAACCAATTCTACCAATTTTTTTCTTCTTTTGAGGTTTTTTATGATCTTAACCCATTATTCCCCGTTCATTTAATCTCCTTACCTAATGATTCTTTTATTTTGAATAAGAATGGGATTTCTAGAGCCACTTTTGTTAGGAATCTTCATGGAAGGGTACGAAATCAAGTTGAGAGGAAGATGGAACAATATGCACGACATGCCAACAATGGGAGAAAGACCATGATATTTGATCCCGGAGATTGGGTTTTGGTACATCTAAGGCAAAATAGGTTTCCTTTCAAAAGGAAATCTAAACTCCAACCTAGGGGCGATGGTCATTTCAAGATCTTTGAGAGGATTAATGACAATGCCTACAAGATTGACTTGCCAAGTGTGTATGGGGTGAGTTTTAGTTTTACTATCACTGATCTTTCTTCTTATGATATAGGTGTTTTGAATGCAAATCCGAGGATGGATTCTTTTTAAGAAGGAGGGGATGATAAAGGACTATCCAAGGAGCATGAATTTCTAGAAGCACTCCATGAATTGAAGGTTCCAATGACTATGTCCAAAACCAAGCTTCTTCAAAAAGAGATAACCAAGAGAATCATGACTGGACTATTTAATAAGGACAAGGATGGAGGAAGTCACAAGGAGATTTGGAGCACCTTGAAGATTGTAGGAGAGCTCACTTAGCGCGAATATCACGCTTAACGCAATTCCTTTCGTGGCTTTCGTAATTTTTCTAGTTTTCGTAATTTTTGTAATGTCGTAATTTATTAATTTCTTATTTGTGTAATGGGCCTCAATATGGACTTAAATAGGCCAAAACTATGAGTTTTTAGGTTTTATTAGAGACTTAACTCTATAAGTACTCAAAAATTGCTAGTTTTGAATAACTTTTGATTAAATAATATTAAGCATTTGCTTGAATTGAGAGCTTAGCCTCTTCTTGGTTCTTGGCTGAATCCAAATTGGTTCTTATCAAGGAAACTTTCCTTTGTGGCAAATCCTCCTCAACTTATTGTTCCAACACGGATCGTGGCGTTATTCATACCATCTTCTTTATCTTTCCCACCTTTTATCTGTAAGTTATACTATCTATCATTGGTATCTTGAAATTGGCCTCTGGAAACGATCTAATCCAAGCATTCATGCCTTGGTAGTCATCACTATCCCACAATTCTTTGGCTATGGAATAACACATATAATTACTACTTATGTATTCCTCCATGGATTTCACCAACCACGTAATCACCATGGAGTTTTAGCATCCTACACAACATGTTGTGGGTCAGTAGTGTCGGGCCTGAGTCGCTCACTAGTGAGGTATCCAAGCTTTCCTCTTCCACAGATATACATCTGGACAGATTGGGACCATAAAAATAGTTCAACTCATTAAGTTGAAAAGAGGTGATTTGAATAGAATGAGAATCACCAAAAACAACTTTTTGCTCTTGTTTTGGAGGTTAAGAATTTTGATCATTGCCGATGACTAAGGAACCGTCAGCCAAACCTATAAATCAGAGTGGCACAAAGATTGTGATCTGATACCAAATAGAATATACATAATATTATTAAATGTCAACTGTTCAGGGATTCCTCCTTTTTATAAAGGAGAATTACATTAGGTGATTTCCTAAAATATGGAAACTAAATCCTAAAATAGGGAAATAAAATATAACAATAATGAATTACCTAAAATAAGCTAAATTAAAAAGGACACACAAAATTACTAGTTAAACATGGAAACAAAATAAGTACAAAATCAAACTTATTTACAAAAATATTTTAGGGAATCAAATAGAGATTTTATCCTTTTTTGACACCCTGTCAATAGATTCTTTATGGGATATGGAGATGGAGTCAAAGGATTACCAGTTTGATCTTCATCTAAAAGAAAGGTCATTCAAAGTGGAGATGTCGTTTTTGATGAATTCTCTATGCTGCATTCTAAATCCGATGAAGATTGGGGCAAGGCTGAGGGATGTCAATAAGAAGGTGGAGTTTGGGAGCTCCACAATAAAAACATTAGTCATCAGAAGTTGTTTGAAGCACCTAATGTGACTGACCAGGAACTTCAATCGACATATGAATTCAACACCTGTTGAGGAGACTGATTGGATGAGTCAAAACCATCCAAAGCAGGCCTAAACCACAACACCCAAAATGTCACAAAGGAAAATTAAAGTTCTTAAAGATATGACTTTGATATAGTGTTTTATGCGCTACAGCTAGCAAAAGAAACATATTCATTTGAACTAACCACTTATCTGGAAGGAGATTCTGATTCTGAAGTTGAAGAGTGGACGATGGCTATGAATAAAGAGATGAAATCCTTTTAGAAGAACTAGACTTGGGATTTAGTTGAGCTATCTGAAGGCATATGAGTATTGGGGTGCAAGTGGGTCTTCAAGAAGAAATCTAGACCGTCCACTGAAGAAGTCATTTGTTATAAAACACGTCTAGTAGCTAAAGGTTACAGTCAGAAGGAAAAAGTGGACTGGAACGAGATATTATCTCTAGTAGTTTGACACACCTCCATACGTGTTTTGCTGTCCATAGTAGGAACTCTGGACATGGAGTTAGAGCAACTCGATGTCAAAATTGCCTTTCTTAATGGAAGATTAGAGGAAGACATTTTGGTGTAACAACCTGAAGGTTTTTAGGTGGAAGGAAAGGAAATTTTTTTTTGTAGATTGAAGAGGTCTCTTTATAGGTTGAACCAAGGCAATGGTACAAGAGATTCGATGAGTTCATTGTCTCTCATGGGTACATCAGAAGTCTTACTCATGTGTTTATCATAGAAAGGTGGAGGTTGGTTCCCACATCTATTTATTACTCTATGTTGACGACATGCTTATAGCATCTCAAAGTTTGTTTGCAATTTAGAAGCTAAAGTCACAACTCAATAGTGAATTTGAGATGAAGGACATGTGGGCTATTGAAAATATAATGACCCTGTGATAAATTCGAGTTCGTATGACTATGTTGCCACATAAGGGGGTGGGGTGTATATTGGAACTCGGATATGGGAGGGGTGTAGATAGCACCTTTTCAAATCCGGGATCGTGTTGTGATCTCAGATGAGCTCGAATGTGTTACCGAGTTGTGGTCTCGGCGAGCTCATGTGATCTTGGATGAACAACTGAGTAGTGATCTCGGTTGAGCTCGGATGAGCTCGGAGGAGCTCGTATTTTGTTGACTTGTAAGAGCTACCGGGTAGAGAAACCGGAAGAGCTCACAACCCCTTTTGATAGAGTTATCTGGTTAGTGATTCTGGAAGCGATTGGGAGGAACCTTGGACTTGTGAAGTACCAAGGCAGAAACTCAGATGAGGTTTGAGTAGGTCGGTTGAGGTTGGATTAGGTTGGATGAGGTCGGAGGAGGATGCATGTATGCATGCTTCATACGCTGCTATATATATAGGCAGAGATACTAAGGCAAGTTGCCAACATGCGTGAATGGACAGTTACCATGGCCACCATAGTTGCCAACTTGCATGTACGGACAACTATCTTAGCAACAAATTTTGACTTACGTTCCTCAAGCACAATTACCAACGCAAAACACTTTACAACAATTTTGCATTTAGATTATCATGGACACCATCAATGTATGGCCCAGCCCGGGATCAACTCATCCTAGCTAGGATCATGCCATACACCCCCATGGTATCAATGCATTTAATATCTCAAGCCATCACATAGGCTGACCTCAACGTAATCACATACGTCATTCACAAATACTACAAACAAGTGAATAGGTGTAAAGTATTAAGTGTTCGGACTGGCACTTAGATATACTGTCTTAAGGTAAGAATCTGAAAGGTTGGAATCAGCACTATGCAATCGATTACATAAGCAATGTAATCGATTATAATAGATAGCGCTTGCAAGACTCAAGGTTGTCCGGGTAAGGGAACCCGGTAGTTCTCAAAGAAAAGGTACGAGCTCTGCCAAGTAACGAACCTGGTAGCTCTATTCCCAAGAAGGCACGAGCTCTGTCGAGTAAGTAACCCGATAACTCTATTCCCGAGAAGGTATGAGCTCCGTCGAGTAAGTAACTGGTAGCTCTATTCCCGAGAAGTAACTTGAGCTTAACAGCTCTAAAGTACAACCCCGGGTAAGGAACCCGGTATACTGACGTCCGCCAATAAGAACTAAGTTACGTCCTGCATGCATACATGCATGCTACAAAAACTGCTAAACTCAACCAACCCATCTCGGTAGCCAACATCACAAACAAAGGTTTTACACATATATGCAACTCGGCCAACCCTTCCCGGTAGCCGACATCACAACAAAGGTTTGACATATATATACAACTCGGCCAACCCTTTCCGGTAACCGACATCACAACAAAGGTTTGACACATATATGCAACTCGGTCAAACCTTCCCAGTAGCCGACATCACAACAAAGGTTTGACACATATATGCAACTCAGCCAACCCTTCTCGGTAGCCAACATCACAACAAAGGTTTGACACATATATGCAACTTGGCCAACCCTTCCTAGTAGCCGACATCACAACAAAGGTTTGACACATATATGCAACTCGGTCAACCCTTCCTAGTAGCCGGCATCACAACAAAGGTTTGACACATATATGAAACTCGGCCAACCCTTCTCGGTAGCCGACATCACAACAAAGGTTTGACACATATATACAACTCGGCCAACCCTTCCCGGTAGCCGACATCACAACAAAGGTTTCACATATATATATACAACTCGGCCAACCCTTCCTAGTAGCCGACATCGCAACAAAGGTTTGATACATATATATAACTCGGCCAACCCTTCCCGGTAGCCAACATCACAACAAAGGTTTGACATACATATGCAACTCGGCCAACCCTTCCCGGTAGCCAACATTACAACAAAGGTTTGACACATATATGCAACTCGGCCAGCCCTTCCCAGTAGCCGACATCACAACAAAGGTTTGACACATATATGCAACTCGGTCAAACCTTCCCAGTAGCCGACATCACAACAAAGGTTTGACACATATATGCAACTCGGCCAACCCTTCCCGGTAGCTGACATCACAACAAAGGTTTGACACATATATGTAACTCGGCTAACCCTTGTCGGTAGCCGACATCACAACAAAGGTTTGACGCATATATGCCACTTGCCCAGCCCGACTTACCCAATCCGGTAGTCGTCTTCTTCACAAACATATCACATAAAAACTTCATCAATTTATTTCACGCAAAACATCAGAACACATATACGTACTACATCTCAACCATGATATCTAAAACCATTATTAACACAATAAAACTTCCCTTACCTAGAAAAGAATTCCTTTCTTTCAAACTAACGTGAGTTTTGTTTGAACACAAGTTCTCACAGCAACCAGGAATGAAAGGGATTAAGCTCTGTTCATGAGTTCTCTTAACGTAGAGGTTTTTTTTCCGCTGCAACTACAGTGGTTCTTGAGAGTTAAAGGTGGTATAGAGGGTTGATGAAGAGAGGTTTCTGGGTGCAAGAGAGTTTAGAGAGAAAAGAAGAAAAAAATGCACAGAAGTGAGAATGAACATGCTTCTTCTTCATGCTCTGCTATATATAGGCGAAGCTACTAAGGCAAGTTGCCAACTTGCGTGAATGGAAAGCTGCCACAGCCACCATAGTTGCCAACTTGCATGTACGAAGGGCTATCTTAGCAACAAAATTTGACTTACGCTTCTCAAGCACAAATACCAATACAAAACACTTTACAACAATTTGCAAGAATTATTACATCCTTCAAGCACAAATACCAATGTACAGCCAATTGCAAGAATTAATTAGCAACAAAAAATATCTATCAACTTGTAAAATTTTCAGGGTGTTACAGCTAAGGCTGAGCCTAGTTTCTATGTTTTCCAACTTAGTGTTGATATTCTCTAAGGGGTTGTGTACTTTAGCTGAGTGCTCTTTATGGAGGTGAAGAATGGCATCCATCTTCTGAATCATGAGAGATTCAAATGGACTCCATTGGGGTGTAGGCTCATGTTGATCTTTAGCTTCATCATCCTCTTCCATCTCATCAATGTTTTCCCACTATAGGCTCTTCAACCATTATCCATTCATGGTTAGCATACCTCATACCAAACTTCTTGAGATGCCTTTCAGTTATCTCACTAGAGGATCTGGTGTAGTTAACAATCTAATTAGAAACACCAACCTTAAAATAGTCAATGAATCTACAGGCAAGCACAACATATGGAAACTCATTCTACAAGGCAACGACATTTGAGCCTGATGTCTTCAATCAGCAAAACCCAATTCATCTGAATTTTGGATTTCAATCCATAGAATTTTTGGAGATCATCATTGATTAACTGAGCATGATTGCTTGACCTTGGTGTGAGAATGTAGGTGATGAGGTAAACAATCATCCTGTCTTCAGCAATTAGTCCTCTAACTCCAAGGCGAGTTCCCAGTCTCTTTGTAGGATCAAGAATCATTCCTTTGTAGGTTGGCATCTTGTTGTAGCCATCAACAGTTTCATGCAATTTTCTGACTCCACCCATGTCAAGACGAACAACTTCCTTCCATACAACAACATCTATCACCATATCTACTCTATTTATAGTGGAGAAGATATTACCTTCAAGGTAATCACAAGCACATGTGTAGAACACTTTCACCAGTTTTGGGTATAAAGTCCTTTTCATCTGCACTAGCTTTGTCAACCCTTGAACTTCTAGCAGTTGGGAAAGTTGAACCCTTGTTGAGAGAACAATTCTAGGTCCAAATACTTAGGAACCCTCACGTTCTTGACAACATAGATCAACTTATAATCCCTCTTCTTTCCTTCACCAGTGAACCCAATGTCTAAGTGATTGATGGCTGCTTAGGAGCACTCACCTTGCTTTCTTTTTGAGGATTTTTCCTTTTTCTGATCCCTTGATGGGTTATCAGCCATTTCCAAAGAGAAGGCAAAGGATTAAAGAGAAGATGAGGTTTGTGTTTAGAGGAGATGGTAGCAGATGCTGAAAAGTGGTGTTGGAGTGATTTGTGTGTTAGGTTTAGGTTTCCTTTTAAAGAGAGACTAGGGCATTTTGATAGGCTGAGATGGGTGGTGAAAGTAAATGTTGTGATTGAGTGGTTGATGAGGTGAATACGAAGAGGTGTAATGTATTACAACATAGATTACACACAAGTAATCGATTAAAATTATATAGTAATCGATTAAATTAGCCTTCAATTAACACCCAATTAAAAAAATCGATACATGTAATCGATTAAATATGACAGAAAAACTCCCTTTGAGGCCATGTAGTAGATTAAAACATAATGTAATCGATTAAAACAGAATGCAAAATACAAACAAAACCATAAAAATAAAGCATGTAATTAATTAAACCAAAGCAGCAACTGATTAAAACAGAAATCAAATGACAGATAAACCCAAAACACACCATGTAATCAATTAATACGAAGCAATAATCGATTAAAATAGTAAAAAAATGAAAAATAGAGTAATTTCATGTATTTTTGAAAAAGGTTTCAAACACTTCTAAACATATTGACATACATAGGCAATCAAGGCAGAAATTGATAGATTCAAAGAGCACATATCAAGATGCACACACTATCGCATAACATCATCCAATGCTAGATCCATCTAGGATTCCTAGCTCATTTCTAATAGAAAAGAACCTATCTCTAACAAGTGGTTTTGTAAAGATGTCAGCAAGTTGGTGTTCACTATCAACAAATTCAATGCAACAATCATTTTTAGATACATGATCTCTTAGAAATGATGCCTAATTTCTATATGCTTGCTTCTAGAATGAATAATTGGATTCTAAGACATATCTATAGCACTAGTGTTATCACATTTCACTGGAATGTGATCAAGAGCCACCCCAAAGTCTTTAAGCTGTTGCTTCATCCAAAGACTTTGAGGACAACAACTTTCAGCTGTAATGTATTCTACTTCAACAATGAATAGTGGCACATAAGCTTGCTTCTTGCAATTCCAAGATACAAGTGAAATCCCCAAGAGGTGACATGTCCCACTCATGCTTTTCCTATCTAGCTAACATCCTGTAATGTCAGTATCTGAAAAGCCAATTAAACTCAAGGAGATAGCTTTGGGATACCACAAACCAACATTGGTTGTGCCCTTAAGGTACTTGAAAAACCTTTTGACAACAATTAAATGGGATTCCTAAGGATTTACTTCATATCTTACACATAAGCACCCACCTAGCATGATGTCAGGTCAGCTTGCAGTCAAATATAGGAGAGAACCAATCATACCTCTGTACTTTGACTCATCTACTGATTTACCTTTTTCGTCTAAGTCAAGAAAAAAATGGATGTTTCCATTGATGTCATTGCTTCCTTACACTTTTCTATATTGAACTTCTTAATCAATTCTGCACAGTATTTTTCTTGGCATAGGAAGGTTCCATGCTTCATTTTCTTAACTTGAAGTCCAAGGAAGAAAGTCAATTCTCCCATCATAGACATCTCAAACTCTTTTTGCACATAAATGGAGAATTTATTGCATAAAGATTCATTAAAGGTTCCAAAAGCTATTTCATTAACATAAATTTGCACAAGTAACAACTCATTGTTTAATCTTTTGATAAACAATGTTTTGTCAACTTGACCTCTCACAAAAGATTGTCCAATTAAGAAATTCTAAATCTTTCATACCAAGACCTAGGTGCTTATTTTAATCCATATAGTGATCTTTTCAACTTGGAAACATGATTAGGATGATCAAAGTCTACAAAACCAAGAGGTTGCTCCACATATATCTCTTCTTCAATGTATCCATTGAGAAACACACTTTTCACATCCATTTGATATAACCTGAAATTCATTATAAAAGCAAAAGCAAGCAACAATCTAATACCTTCCAACCTAGCAACATGGGCATAGGTCTCATCATAGTAAATGCCTTCCTCTTGGTTGTATCCTTTAGCAACCAATCTGGCCTTGTTCCTAACTATGATCCCTGATTCATCAAACTTATTTCGAAAAACCCATTTGGTTCCAATTGGCTTGTGAGAGGTGGTTTTAGGGACTAAATCCCATACTTCATTCTTTTTAAATTGATTCAATTCATCATGCATAACTAACAACCAATGCTCATCCTTGCATAAAAGGTAGGCGGGATCCCTTCTGTCACTTCCTACCCTTTAAAAGTATGGTGTAGTTCCTCGGGCCAGAGGAATATAATACGAGGCCAAGACATAACAGGAAATGGACACCTTTTAGTATATTGATCTTAATAGATGTCGTGGGATGGAAGAAGTTAATGAAATCCAAGTTAAGATATGTAAAGTTAATTTTAAAACCCATTATAACCATGATTAATGAAGAAGTTGTATGTAAGCTTACTTTATGATAAATATATGATCCTTATAATGACATGTTTCATGTTTTAACACTCACTAAGACCTTGTCTCATTAGTTTAGTATTTATTCCAGATTGAACAGGCTTGAAGGATGACAACATTAAGTCTTGAAGACATTGTGTTTTATTATTAATGTCTTTTAGATTAATGCTTTTCGAATACTTGATTAGATAAATATTTAAATATATTTATGATGTAGGATCCCATATGCTGGTCATTTCTCTTATGTATATGATGTAATTATTTGAGAATGGTGTAGACTCCCTTAACTTTTGAATTATTGAGTAATGATATCATATGTGCTCATGTTATCTGCTTTGATGATTAAAATGTAAAGCTAAAGGCAATACCTCTTAGGGTGTTACATAAGCGGGTTTCGCCTAATCCACAAACCTGCTCAACCCAACCCAACCATTTAAATTTTTGCGAGTAGGGTTGGATCATTTAGTTGGGTTGAATTTTTCTTAGTACACCAAACTAAAATTCGCTTTGGTAACAAGTTCATGAGTTTCAAACCCAACACAACCTTACTAGATAATAAATATATAAAGAATAGTATTTATCAAATTCTTTCTATTTGTCACATTGATAACCGATGTCGTATCGCTTCAAAACAATTAAACTAAGCTAATTCTGTAGCACAAGATTAACCTAGGTCAACTCAGAGACACAATTAATATGGTTCCAACTTCAATTCACTAGTAAATAATAGAGGAATTTTTATCGAACAGTTTGCATTCGATAAATAAAAATTGTAGAAACTAACATAATTGATTAAAGGTAATGTAAAACAGATTAAAGAACATTAATCCAATTCACCAAACCAAGCAATGCGAATTATCATAGTTCTCAGATAATGATCTTGTTATGAAAGTTTTGTCAATTTCATTAGAAGCAGTTTAATCGAATTAACCCCTAAATTAATTGAAACCATAAACCTAATTGAAATATCATCCAAATAATCTGTGATTAAAAGTTGATATCAGGAAATGAATCCATAACCTAATCCGTTTTCAATCCTAAACACATTCATAATCATGAAAATCGAATAGAGGATTGAAGAAGAAAGTGAACATTCATACAAAAATTTGAGTTCTCTTGACTGCTGTGAGGTGTGATGCACCTTTGGGATACCATAGACCAACTTTTGTAGTTGATTTAAGGTATTTGATGATTCTCTTGATTGCTGTGTGGTGTGATTCTTTTGGATTAGCGTGATATCTTGCACATTAGCACATACTCAACATTATATATGGATGGCTTGTAGTCAAGTACAATAGTGATCCAATCATTCCTCTGCATTTTGACTCATCAACCTTCTTGCCTTTTTCATCTGTATCAAGGTAAGTTGTGGTTGCCATAGGAGTTGTAGCATCCTTGCTTTTCTCCATATCAAATTTCTTGATCAATTCATTACAGTTCTTTGTTTGATTGAGAAATGTTCCATTCTTCATTTGTTTCAATTGAAGTCCAAGAAAGAATGTTAATTCTCCCATCATTGACATTTCAAATTCATTCTGCATAGAGATTGAGAATTCCTTTCACAAGGAATTGTTAGTTGAACCAAAAACAATATCAGCAACATATATTTGAACAAGTAATATGTCATTGGTAGATTTCTTGATGAACAATGTTTTATGCACTTGTCCTCTTATGAAGGATTGACTTAATAGAAAGTTGCTCAATCTTTCATACCAGGACCTAGGAGCTTGCTTTAAGCCATAGAGAACTTTCTTTAGTTAACATGATTTGGATGTTTAAAATCAACAAAACTAGGAAGTTGATCAACATATATTTCCTCCTTTATATAACTATTAAGAAAGACATTCTTTACATCCATTTAGAATACTTTGAAATCCATCAAACATGCAAATGCAAGCAGCAATCTAATGGCTTCCAACCTTGCTACTAGAGCATAGGTTTCTTCATAGTCAATGCCTTCCTCTTGGTTGTAACCCTTTGCAACCAACCTAGCTTTATTTCTGATTATGATGCCACTTTCATCAAGTTTGTTTCTAAAAACCCACTTGGTGCCAATTGGCTTATGAGAAGGAGGTCTAGGAACAAGTTCCCATACTTCATTTCTCTTGAACTGATTAATTTCATCATGCATAACAAGCATCCAATGTTCATTAAGTAATGCTTGATCAATATTCTTAGGTTCAATTTGCGAACAAAAGGCACATCACAACATAAATTCCTGAGAGAAGATCTAGTAGATACTCCCTTGGTTACTTCACCAATTATGTTGTCAAGGGAGAAATCTCTTATTGTTTTCTAGTCCTTAGGCTTTTGAGTAGGTGTTGAAGGATCAATCTCTTCATTAGACTCATCCTTTTTCTTCTCATTTGTTTCATTGATTTTGACATAATCTTCCATTGGTCCGACATTATTATCACAACTCTTTTCCTCTTTTGAAGAGTTAGATTCATCACAAATAACATGTACATATTCTTCCATGCATAAGGTTCTTTTATTGAAAACTCTATATGCTTTACTTTGTAATGAATATCCAAGGAAGATAGCTTCATCAGCTATTGCATCAAATTTTCCAAGAGACTCCTTTTCATTGTTTAAAACAAAACATTTGCAACCAAAAGCTCTATGTAATGCCTTGAAATTTCGTTAACTGAAGTAGATGTTTGATGTATTTCTTGTGTTATTTGATTATTTGATTAGTTTAGATTATTTGAATTGTTATATAAATTATCCTTGTGTAGTTGCTTAGTGTGGATGTTAAGTTATGTGGAGTTTGTTTGAGCTGCGTTGAAATTGTGTGATTTTGAGTTTGACCCAAAACTATTTTAGTAAAATCACAATTCTGAATTGTTTAACTGTTGGATTGCCTTCAAATATTACATGTGCGTTTCTAACCCAAATATAAAAAGCTTGACCGTTGGGATTTGCAAAATAACGTTTGAAGCATGAGATATTAAATTTTTACAGCACCAGTGAAATTTCAAAATTGGGTCAACTCGCCCAGGCGAGTCAAAATGCCTGCCAAAATTCGCCTGGGCGAGTCAAGTCGATTTTAAATAGGACATGTTGCGCGATCGGCAAATGTACCGTTTGTTCCAAGTAATAAAGTGAGTAAGTAAAGTATTGTCTCCACAGGGATTGAATGCAATCTTATCGTAACTTATTATCTCAGAAATTGGAAGACAATAGATGAGTTTGAAGAGATTATGGTTGTGTTTTGTGAATTAAATAATGACAGAAAATTAACGAGAATTAAAAAGCGACTTTAAATTAATCTTTACGCAGTGATGAGAAATAATTGTGGCCAGAGTACATTCCCCTTTGTTCCCTACCTTCTTCACTTGGATTGGTTGTCAATTTCAATTACTTCTAATTGCTCAGAAAATGTATTCTCACATAAGTAGTTAAATCCTAATCCCTTAGTAATTTAACCCTTTAACCCAATTAGAAATCCTAATTCCTTAGTGGTTCCCTATCAAGCTAAGCATTAAGCGAATACATCATATGAATTCTGCAATCATACATCCCTATCCCTAGGCAATGTAGAAACTGTTATTCTACTGCTTTCAGAAATTAACGTTCCAATATTCCTATTGCAAACTCTAACTCTCAGAACTTTACTAGAATGGCCAAGACTAATAAAGAAATAATCACTGAAGAAAAAAGTAAAACAAAGCAATTATCAGAATTTCATATTAATACCAATCAAGTTACAGAGGAGTTCACATTGTTTCTGGCTCTAACCACAATAAGAAAGTTTTAGCCAGACATAATCATGTCTAACCTTAAGAAATACAAAGTCAGTAGAAGCATTACAAAACCTTTAATCTTCCTTCAATCTTTGGCCTTGATCTTTTCTCCACTTTCTCTCCCTGTGTTTCTGTGTGTTTTCTGTGCCAAAAAGTGTCTCTTTTTATCTCCCACACGTTCATATATTTAATTCGAGTAACAAGGAACTTTTTCCCAAGCTATTTCAGTACAAAATCACTTAAATCAGGAAACAGCGTAACTGTGGCGCCAATCGCATGGCATCTCACGCTAATCGCGTGAGATGTTCGAAGTAAATTCTCTTCCTGACATTCTGGCACTACCAGCGCGAGGTCCCACGCTGATCCCGTGGGATATTCGAACTGAATGTTTGATTTTGATAACTTGGCGCTACTCGCGTGGGAAGTCGCACGGATGGCGCGGCTTGTTCGAGCTGAGGAGTTAATCTTTGATAATTTGGCGCTACTCGCGTGGGTATCCACGCTGATAGTGCGGCTTATTCGAATTAAAGAGTTGGCCTTAGCAGCTGGTGCGAGTGGCGCGGTGGCTGGCGCTAGTCGCGCGAGATGGTCGAGAGCACTTGTTGCCTCTTTCTGCTTCTTTTCCTCTCTTGTTGGTTCCTAAATAACAAAAATACTCATAATTAAGATAAATAACAATTTATTAAACAAACTCGACAAATTCTAGCCTATATTACTAATTATTGAATGAATCATTAATTAATTAACCCTAAAAACTATCATATGCTAGCAGCATATCAAATAATTCCCAGATTTAGATATTGCTGTCCTTAGCAACAAATAGAATTTCAAGATGGAAAGCAAGGATCAACAATCAAGCATAACATCACATTTAACAATCTTAGAATCACAATGATGAGTATAATCAATTTTCACATCAAGGTTTCAATAACACCTTTCAATTCCATCAACTGTAAGAGTTTCACTTGAGTACTTCTCACCAAGATATGTGTATTTCACTCAACACTCAAGTGTATAAAGGTTATTATAATCACTCAATCCATCACAGTTATAGCACTACCATAAGCTTGATCATATTCTCAAGTTCCTGAAAACAAGAAACATAAATGCATGCACAACTAATCAAAAGGTCTTTATAAGGTTGTAACTTGGCCTGGTTTAAGGGTAGGAAAATTTTGGATAATGGCTAAAATTGAGATTGGATTCTATTAAAATTAGTCAAGTCCACTTAACTGGTCTGTCACTCTTATTCTCATGTATATCTTTATACATCTGATCTTTCTTTTGTCTCTATTTCTTCTATCTTCTCTTTTCTCTTGTTTTTCCTTTTTCAAAACGCTGCAACAGAGAGAATAGAATAATGAGAAGTTATATTTAGATCCACCAGCTGGTATTTCAGACTTGTTATTTCCCAACTGGATTCTTCACTAGATTTGGTTTTTGCCAGATCTGTTCTGTTGGCATTTCACTATCAAACCAAAATTATCTTCTTGGGTAACTTTGTCTTTCCTCTTACCCTTTCCTTTCTTTTCCTGTTTCCCAATATTTAGTGGTCTTGGTTCTAATTCTTTCTTCCTTCAATCTCAAGTAGGGTAATCAAGGTATATGTTTCAAATGTCAGGTATATGAATGAAAAGGTTTAGGCTCAAAAGGGGTGACAATGGAAAGTTGAAGGTAAGTCAATTTGGCCCTAGCTTAAAAGAATAAACTGCCTTAATCGTATCAGAATATACATGCATCCAGAGAAACAAATAAAGTTCTAGAGTACTTATCACAGTGAGGTCTCTCCAAAAAAATAGTACTGTATGGCTCAATCCTCACAGGTTATAGACTCAAGTTAGACTCTGTTAACTTCATATCAAGCATCATTTCAACTTCAACATGAACATCAATGTACCAACAATCACAATTCAATCATGATTCATGCAATCCATGCCATATTTCATCTCACTCATGCTTCCTAACAGAGATATCCAATTCATCACTGATTTTGACAATTCTAATTCTGAGATGTACAAGATATACTTCTAACACCTTATTTAAACAATTAATTAAAATTAAACTAATGACTAAAACTTAAAAATACTAAAACTTAACAATTAAAACAAAATTTTCAGTTAGACATCCTTTGTCTCTTGAATGTAATTCTTCAAATAATGCGTGTGCACCCATTCCCAGATTTAGATAATTGCTATCCCCAGCAACAACTAACAAGGATTATGCGCTACTAGAAATTTTCATCACGTATGCATTATTTGAGAAATTACAACCAAACGAAACATTAATCCAATCAGACGCAATCACAATCAAATTATTCATGGAACAATTATCACAAATTCATCAAGTAGTCAACTGTGTACTGCAGTAATATAAATGTACGAAAGATTAAAAACAAGAAAAATAAAATCAAAAACAAGAAAATCAAAATAATCCTGTCTATTACTCCTCTTCCTCCATCGTCTCATCCTCAGCAGCCTGAGATGGATCAGGAAGGTCTGCTGCTGGCTCTGTAGGGCTGGAAGGTCCTGGAGGAGGAGGAACTGGTGGTGTCGGTGATCTATGGCTAACCGGGGACGGAGGAGATGGTGCACGTAGGTCCTGAGGCTGGTATGCAGTGTAATCAATATCCCGCTCTCTCACAAGGTCCTCTAATAACCTGGTCTGATACTCGAGGTGAGTCCGGATAAAAGTCTGGAGAGACACGTAGCTAGGGGAGTCCTCATAAATCAACTCGTGTCAGGGTGGTCTCTGTGTAGAGGAAGAAGATGGAGGAGCGGGCTGGGATGGAGGTGGGACAGGAGCCTGTAGCGGAGGATGCTCATGATCTGGTACTCCACGAGGACTGCAAGCGGCAAGCTCCTCTGGAGATAGCTTTGAAGCTCTGATAAGCTGCTCCTCTGCGGCGCTCTCCATCGCATCAAGATAAGTCGTGTGGCTCATGACGGAGGCAATACGAACATCCATCGGCTCGTCATCTGGAATCTCCACACCAGCTCGATGGCACAAATGCAGAATGAGAGAAGAGTGAGCGAGCCAAGATTTGCTGCTGTCGTCCTGGATCACATGCAGGATCTTGCTGGACAAAATGTGAGAAATAAAGATGTTACCTTCACCTCGTAAGATATATAGGAGGGCGGCTCGCTCCAGGTTCACATCAGTCATGTTTGTAGAAGGAATGACTGTGTGGTTCACGAACTGATGCCAAAACGCTGCATCGCCCACCAAATCGTGCTTCCTCAGCTTCGCGGGCACGTAATCTAAGCCGGCCTTTGTCTTCTAGGCTGTGTATAACCCTATGATCCCATGCCTGATCTGGTCGGCTAGCTGAGGCATGTCATCCCTGTACATCTTAGTGTAGACGTCAGGTTGCATACGAAGAAAAAGATGAGAGAACTCACAGCTGGAGAAGGGGGAGTAGCTGGTATCGAGGAATCTCTCAATAGTCTTCTTGTCAAAAGGAACCTGGACTCCCCGTACCCAGCTGATCCTTCACTCAGCCACTGTCTCTCGATCAACATTCACCAAGAACTCCTTCAGAATGGAGCTGTAGCTCGGCTCAGGAAAGCTCACCAGCTGTTGCCACTGTCTCCTGGTAATCACCTCGAGGATTGGGGAGTCCTCAGGTAGAGACTCCCATAAGATCTTCTTCTCTGGAATAATCTTCTTTGGCAGATACTAGTGGTCGAAGCGCTCTTGACACTCAAAAGAGAGGAAATGGGCTTCATCATACTCAGAAACTCGAGCCCATTTACTGCCAGATGTAGCAGTGCTCTTCTTCTTCCCCTTCTCAATCCGTTTACCCTGAAACTCAGAAAATATCCAATATACATAAATGATTCAAAAGAAGATTTCACACAAACAAATATGAATACCAGACTTAACAATTCCCAGATTTAATCTATGCATATACTATTATATAAATGCAATCAGTTCACAAATGATTCCCAGATTTAATCTTAGACCATGTCCCTTCAAAACTAGCGATAGCTAAGAATTTAACCAAGGAAAAACAATTTCCAACTCCCAATCAATTTTAACAACTCACTCAGATCAATGACAGTCAAAATCCACCCTCAATTCTAATAAAGGATTCATAATCAATAGCACCACAAAGCATCAAATATCATATCAAACAGAGAAGCTTAAGTCTCCATTAAACAATTCCAAAATAAGTGAATCCCTCATCATCATGATATGGTAACCCAATTCAGCATGCACACAATGATAAGATAAGTATTAGCTCAATTAGAATTCCCAAATTTAGCTTAGTTAATATTTCTAAGTTATATGTCTCAACCCCTAAGCTATCCTTGATCACAATTCATATTCACAACTAGCATTCACTAATGGAATGTTACTAATTTCTATCTATCAATTTCAACTTTGCCACTCACCTCAACCAATCAGTATCACACTAGCAACAACAACCATTTGACTTAGTCTTAAGTTACCAATTCAATTGCAAGACAGATATATATATATATAACCCATACCAATCTTACGACAGTAATCTCAAGTAATTTAGTTAACCAAAACCCATCTTCGAAATTGTAACCCAAGTCAATATTCAAACAAGCGCATAAGGTTTAAGTTAATCAAAATTCCCAGATTTCAGTTCAAAACAAGGTAACAGGTAGTCATGTGAAATGTCAATAACAATAATGGTTAATTTCTCATATATGCATCAAAATCTCAAGTATTATGCAGAAAGGCTTAATTATGCAATTAAATCAGCAAAAAATTTCAAACAATGACAATCCAATTCTATATCGAAGCCTGAACGAATTTCAAATTCAAAATGAATCCCTAATTCGGATTAAAGAACCAAGGTGCATGTAGAAATACAACCTAGCTACCTCAACAATAATGTCAACCCAGGAATGTATGCTTCTATCAAGAATCAATCCACACTAATCAAATCTATCAGTGTCTAATCAACCAAACTTTTTCATGTATTCCTATTTTTTCCACCCAATGAGCCATATGACACACAACCCTGCCTTAAAGATCAAAACAAGAACCAATTAATGTAAACAACATATCTAAATCACACAAAACCAGCATTCATTACACAACAAGAACAGAGTTTACACCCAGCCCATGCGACTCGCGCCAGCTGAGTTCATGCTCCACGAACAGTTTTAGAACGAAAGTGGAAAACTAATCTAATGCTATTTCAGATAAACACTTCTAAACAGAATTCAAGTAGGAATACCTTGTCTCCCGCCATGGACTTGAGTGAAGGAGTATGAATGTTTAAACAAGACTTCAAGCTCGTGCAACAATGGTGAAATGAGATTGAACGGTTAATGAATTGAGGTTTAGGGTTTTCTAATGGGTGAGTTGACTATTTAAGGGCGTAATGTATGCAATGATTTTGAATGATATTGGATGAGATTGAGAGAAATGAGGGAAATTTGGAGAAGAATTGGGTAGGGGCACGTTTTCTGTACAAGTTTCCTTTTTTAAAAACTAAAATGACGCCCTCGCACGACTCGCGCCGAGTCTGGCGCTAATCGTGTCAGATGTAAATACAGAGCATTCAATTCGAATCTGTGGCGCGACTAGCGCCATGCTCCATGCGACTCACGTCAGAAGACTCAGGTGAACACCTAAGTTCGAACAATTACACTAGTGGCGTGGATAGCCACACGATCAGCGTGGAAAAACAAAATAAGAACTACTGGATTCGAACCTCTGGCGTGAGTCGCGCCATTCTTCACGCGGTTCGCGTGAGAAAGCTCAGATGGTTACCCAGGTTCGACTCCTTCGCGCGGATGGCGCGTGATATGCTTCCAGCATATAGTAGTTTTAGGCTTAATTAATTAATAAATTGTTTAAGATTTAGTAAAATTAGATTAGGAATTAGTGAATTATTATTTAAATTGCTTATTTATTGAATTTCTTAGTTATTTTATTATTTAGGAACCAACAAGAGAGGAAAAGAAGCTAAAAAGAGCAAGCCAATGCTTTCGAAGGAGTCACGCGATCAGCGTGGGATTCCACACGATCAGCGTGGAAGAGTTAAGATAAACAAGTTCAGTTCGAAGCTCCCACGTGAGTCGTGCCAACCACCACGTGATCAGCGTCAGATGCTGAAACATAGACTCTCAGCTCGAACAATCCACGCGGTTAGCGCGGTCATCCACGCGAGTCGTGCCAGTCTATCAAACTCAAGCATTCAGTTCGAACAAGTCACGCGATCAGAGCCAACATCCACGCGATCAGCGTGAGAAGTTATAGAACAGCCTTTTCAACTCGAACATCCCACGCGATCCGCCTGGGATGCCACGCTAGTCGCGCCATGAAATCGCTGCTTCCAGAATTAAAAGATTTAAATTGATTCAGTGGGGGGAAATAGTGCCTCATTACTGGAATTAGACCTAGAACGTCTTGGGGCATAAAAAGAAGCCTCTGGGTCACAATGAAGAGAGCTTTTACTGGGTTTTAGACAGATTTGCTAAAGAAGAAGCCATTGGAGACTCTTGGGAGAAGATTGGAAGCTGTGAGGAATTGCAGAACCATACCCTGTGTAATCTTTCTTTTTCCTCTGTATGTTAGTCATGAAAGTATTGTTAACTCTGAGTATGCTTGGCTAATTTCTGTATTGTGGTTGAGCCATGAACCTATGAAGAATTCCTCTATGTATTGATTGGTTTTAATAAGAAGTTATCATATTTACTTTGTTTTACTCTATTCTTCACTGCATAATTCTTAATTTGGATTGGCCATTCTGTTAAGATACTTAGGGTTGGGATTCACAATAGGGATATTGGGATTCTAATTTCTGA
>QARZ01000585.1:0-27893 GCA_013407115.1 Glycine latifolia | reverse complement strand
ATATATATATATATATATATATATATATATATATATAACAGAACAGAATACCAAGCATTTGTCTAGAAATTTTGTACTATGCTGCATCGATGCTTCATTAATAAAGAGAGAGAGAGAGAGAATATCCATGGAAGCAACCCAAAAACCTGCTATAAGAATATATGGTAGATGGCATTCCAGCCTATGGCAGAAGCAGGGTAGCTATAATAAATAAAATTATAGACGACAACCTACAAACAAGTTGTAAGAAGTAAAAGTTTATCTAATACTCCATCAGCAACAATATCATTGAATGTTGAAGTTACTGCTGTTGAGGTACCTTTATCTTCCCTTGTTACTGATTTTGTACCTCCTGTCACTGCTTCTCAAAATGCTCTTGTTAGACCTGATAATGTGCATCCTATGTGCACAAGAGCCAAAGCTGGTGTTGTCAAGCCTAGACTCCATCCTACAGTTCTTGCTCATTTTGAGCCTAAGTCCACTAAAACTACTCTTTCCAATCCTACTTGGCTGGCAGCAATGAAGGCTGAGTATGAGGCTGTGATAACCCTAAGTTATGGCGTGGTTGGTACCATACCCCCGCGCGACAGCGCGGGGATTCACAGCAGAAAACTTGGTTTTCGCTGTGGCGCGGATCGCGCCAAGGGCCGCGCGGATCGCGCCACAGGTGCCCTGGAAAACCAATTTCCACTGGTTTTTCACGCGGACCGCGCCAGAGTTGGCGCGGGTGGCGCCAGAGGCATGGCGCGGATAGCGCGGGAGGTGGCGCGGGTCGCGCCAGACCTCGGGCAGGCCTATATAAATAGCTCATTTGGACGAAAATGGAAGAGGAAGAGAGAAAGGAGTAGCCATTGATGAGTTACAGAGCTTTGTAACTTCTTCATCGTTCATCTAAACACCTCTAGCCCAACTGAGAAAGTGATCAGAGCCCCGAGATAAGAGTAAACCCCCGATTGATTTGTGAGAATAGCTGAGAAACGAGGAGATTTGATTTCTCTGAGAGAACCTTGAGAGCTCGGAGTTTAAAGGCGAAGAAAGCCTTGATTGAGCAAGCTACCTTAGGGAAAGTGATTCCCTGGTGTTTCTGAACATCACAGAGGTAAGAAACTCGAGCTTTAGCCGTTGGTTCTGTGTATTGGAGTTTGAGGTTTTGGGGTTATCTTAAGGGGTGTTTTAGGAGGTGTTAGAGCCGTTGTTAGGCTCGGATTCTGTAGAAGATTATGTTCAGAGAGTTGTTGTGATGATGTTAGAGCCTTCAGAAATAATTACTGATGAAGTTTGATTTTGGCTCTGAGTATATATGAACAGAGATAAAAGACTAGTAATGTGACTAGTATGAACCTTAGAGCAGTTGACAAAGTTGCTCAGGAGGCTGTATAGATGAGATTGATCGGTTGAAACTGATGATGATGAGATGTTGGGTTTAGGCTAGTATGAGCAGGGATACGCTTTGTGTTAGCCTGATCAGAGTCCTTGTAGAGACTCTGTAGCCTTGATGAGGCCGAGAGGGATCCTGTTGAAGGGTCTGAAATCTCTTGTACAGCGATTAGTATATGTTTATAGAGAGGATGATAGTTCCTTTCGTTTAAACGTCCTATAACTGTATTTGATGTGTTATGTATTGGTTCTTGTGTAGGACGTGAGCTTGACAGCTCTGGTGGTGTTGACCACGAGGCCGGGAGAGCCGGTGATCTGTCTAGAGCAGGTAAGCTCTTGATTCTTGAATGTATTCCCTTTTGTTGTGTTCAGCCATTCACCAATCTGAGGTGATGGTTCTGTTATGTTGTTATACATATGCTGTTGATTGGTTATTGGTTTGATTGGCTGATGAATGATGATTGTGCCCTATGAGAGGGTAATGACTGTGTTTTGAATTGTGATGCTTGTCTTGTGATTTGGATCCCGAGATGGATGATTATGATTTATTTAGTGGGAGATAAGCATGATTGATTGTGGAATCCTATGGTAATAGGATAGATGACAAGTGATGGTTATAGGCCTGATATGAGATGTTTCCTGTAATGATAGAGGCCGGCCCGGTATATAGGTGTCCTCCAGACGTGGTTGTACCTATATATTTTCGGGGTGCCTATAATAGGGAAGCCGGCCCGGTATATAGGAGTCCTCCAGACGTGGTTGTACCTATATATTTTCGGGGTGCTTCTGATAGATAGTAAAGCTTATGATAGAGGCCGGCCCGGTATATAGGAGTCCTCCAGACGTGGTTGTACCTATATATTTTCGGGGTGCCTATGATAGGGAAGCCGGCCCGGTATATAGGAGTCCTCCAGACGTGGTTGTACCTATATATTTTCGGGGTGCTTCCGATAGATAGTGATTTCCTGCCATGAGATATCCTAGTATATATTGGATCCTCTGTGAGTGGGGATCGGCATATATATCTAGATGAAAGTATATGCAGGATGATGATGATAGGCAGTAGATGATGAGGATATGTGATAGATGGGGATGACTATCGGAATCACATAGATATTGACAGATGGTTGTACATTGACTGCCTATGTGTTGATTGAATGAAATGAATTGATGATAACCATGATAATTGTGATGTTTTATCTGTGTATCTGTTGTCAGTGAACCAGGGGAAGGAAATACCTTCAAGGGCCCTGAGTTTACTGAGATTTTATATCTCACCCCGTTTGTGGGACTTATATTTCAGGTGGTTCATCAGGAGGAGGAGCAGATAGACCCCAAGGCAAGAAGCCTATGCAGGGATAGTTGCTGCTGATAAACCTTAGGCTTAGATGACATGAGCTTGTGGCTCGGATGTTTTGTACTTAGCCTTTGGTTTGTTTTGATGTACCCTGATGGGATATTTGTATAGTTTTGTACTGTACAGAGGAACTTGATGTATATTCACCATATTATAGTGTACAGTGTTATGATAGTGACCCTTGATGATGTCACTCTTTAGTTATGCTTCCAAACTGCTTAAACTCTGATTGATTATTTGCTTGTATGTGAGTTTGTGGTTAGTAATGACCCTTCCAGCTGAGGGGGCGTTACAGAGGCTTTGATGAAGAATGGCACATAGACTCTTACTGATCTACCTCCATTTAGGGGTCCTATTGGCTGCAAATGGGTGTTTAGGGTGAAGGAGAATCCTGATGGTACTATCAGCAAGTACAAAACAAGGCTTGTAGCAAAGGGATTTCATCAGAAACTTGGTTATGATTACAATGAGACTTTTTAGTGGTAGTGATAAATTGTAGTCACTGCTGTTGGTGGTGACAAATCACAGGTTAAAACCTTTGAATCATTTTCCAAGTTAGCCTTCACAACAGTCTGAGATCCCCCACTCTCCTAGCTGTGACTCAACTCTATTGACAATGAGGGAAAATTTTGAGGGACATTTACCTTTATCTATTGTGATCCTAAAGCAAAGAATACTTTTGAGATGAATAATAAAGTCTTGATTCCTTTCTCTTTTGTTTTCCAAAATTTCTATTATACTCTAATAGTAATATCGACAAGTCAACTACAGAGTTTTTTCTTCTATATTTTATTTAAACCTTGTTTCTCTCATTTACCCTCACCACCTGCCTACTAGATCCAATAATGCGACGAAAATAAATGAAAAATGGAACACCTCGCCTTAAACAAAGTCTTCTTTAGAAGTTCACACACAACCAGCTACTTAGAACGCTTTTCAGTTTTCACACTTTACTTAATCTCCATGTATTCCTACTTTTTTTTATTTACTTCTCCCAGAACTAACTTGGTTTGGTTTCTGATGGACAGAGAATGCCATGATAAGTGTCACAAGTAGACCAATAAAATCTAGGTGCTGATTTTGATTAATTAGTAGTAATGAACGGGTTTAAGAAGCATTGTGATGGTTTGGGTTGTTAAGAAAGGCGCAGAGAAAGAGGAGGTGAAAATTTTAGTGTCCAAGTTCACATCGTCCACTCCACATGTTGAGGAAAATAGTTAAAAAGCACACACACAATAGGGTGAAGGATGACTGTTTAGTTGGGTATTGAAGTAAGACCTCAGCCTAATGGTGCTCTCATTCTAACTCAGTCCAAGGATATAAGAGACATGTTGACTAATACCAAGATGGATGAAGCTAACTCCATCTCTTCTCCAATGGTTGGTGGCTGCAAGTTAACTAAGTCAGGCTATGAGTCCTTTTCTGATCCCACTTGGTATAGATCTGTTGTGAGTGCTTTGCAGTATGCAACCATCACTAGACCTGAAATTAGTTTTTCTGTCAACAAGGTCTGTCAATTTATGTCTGATCCTAATGAACAAAACAATGAACACATTGGATGTAGAAATTAAAAGTAAATTTAGTTTTTGTTCTTTACTGATAAAACAATACTACTATATCAATATTCTTCTTAAGGCTACTTAATTTATTGCAGTTATGATCCTTTACCAAAACTTACTTAACACTTCAGGTAACAGTCAACTTTGAGTGCCAGAAAGGATCATAATGCAAGCCAATGGAAGAAATAAGAGGCACTCCTCTTGCCTTTCTGATTCTGATCCTCACCACAAGAGCGTGCACCTCACCCCAATTAAGGATCATTTGAAACTTGTTTTATTACCTAGGGCTCATTTAGGCTTGAAAATGTTTATATAGAGTAGGTATACAAGTATAGTAACCAAGCTAGTGAAATTGACTGAGAGTTTGAGATTAAGCTCAAATTTTTACTCATTAAGACACAAGTTGAACCTTAGCAGCATATTCTATAAACAAGCTGAGCCCAAGGCTGCTACTTGACGGCTTCACCAACCCTAGAAAAATGCAAGACATTGCTAATACACTCTTTTAAAGTTTTGCTTCGTCTAGTTTTTAAATGTTTCACTTTCCCCTCTAAATTTCAAATGGGCACTACTCTGTCCATCAAAGTGATGCTCATAGGGCAAATTTGGAAAGCCTAATATAACTAAAACGAAACAAGAACATTGTGCAGTTGTTGAAAAGAGAAAGAACAAACAAAACAACGAGGATCTTCCATAACTTCGTATAGATAATATTGAAATGAAGTCAAAATAATAAAAACAAAAATACAAATAAACATGAAACGATAATGGTGTTGAACCCCTAAATACAAAATCAAAAGCACAAGTAAAATTAAAACCCCAACCCTCAAAATCTCAAACCCCTAAATGAAAATACGATAATGCTCTCAAACCTGGTTTTGTGCAAGACCCGCAGACGTGACGAGACCAAACACGTCAAGAAGGAGAAGTGGCGGCCACCACCGACTGAGGGAACTTACGACGGACCAAGGGGAGGGAACCACCGAGAGTGCACAGAGGGACCAGTGGGTGCACGAGGCCAGGGAATTAGGTCGCGAGGAAAAATTAAGTGTAAGCATGACACAGACACTTTTAGGGCAATTTTAATTCGAAGACGGTTTTGACCAACCATCTTTGAATACTAGAAAACAAAGACGGTGGTAAGTTGAAAACGACATCATTTTAAAGTATCTGAGATGGTTCTTATATAACCGTCTTTGTAAATAACAAAATATTTACGAAATTGGCACCGCCTCTGTTATGGTTTCAAACGTATTCCTTGTTTTTGAGGACAAGGCAACCCCAGGAGAGAGAACGAAAGAAGTTGATTACGTAAATTTTTCTTATCCTTCTTTCTTCAATGGGCACTAATTTAAATAGTCATCAGCCAATCATGTGCTGGCTACAATCATGTGCTGGCCACAATTTTAGAAAAAAAGGAATCTTCCTACATGGAAGGATGCATGACAGAAAGAATAAAAGTACTGTGGAAAATAACAAACTTTTCTACGTGTCCACATAATAGCTGAGGTATTGGGGTCTGCGGGATGTCCTCTTGGGTTGCATCGTGGTCTTGCTAACATCACCTACCACTGGGAGAGACACCTTGTGCTCAAGGTGGAACGTAAGCTGCAAGTCATCCCACTTTTCCCACATAGTATCCTCAGTGAGTAAGCCACACCATTGAACTAGGACCAGCAAAGTAGGTGGTGAAGTGGCGGTGTCCCATTTGCTGTCTAATATAGCCAAAGGTTTGATCAGGGGGTGATTGTCGTATGAATGGGAAGGTAGAGGATCTGTCACATGCTCAAAAGGACCCTGATGGGGTTTCAGTAAGGAGCAGTGGAAAACATTATGGATCTTAGATGTTGGTGGTAGGGTCAGGCGGTAAGCCACGGTACTAATTTTCTCTGAAATTTGAAAAGGTCCATAGAATCTCTTAGAGAATTTGTTGTAAGGAACAAGAGAGAGCGAGGACTGACGATAACATACACCCAATCACCGACGTTATAAGCCACATCACGTCTTTTGCTATCAGCCTGAGATTTCATGGCTGACTGAGCTTTCAACAAGCGATTCTTCAAGGTTGTCAGCAATTCCAGCCTAGAAGATAATAACGTGTCGACAGCTTCCACAGATGATGAACCCGTTAGATACTGTGGTATTGCAGGAGGTGGTTTACCGTATGTTGCCTCGAAAGGAGTAAAGCCAGTAGGGGAGTGGATTGACGTGTTATAAGACCATTCAGCCATAGAAAGGAGTTTATACCACTGGGAAGGTTGATCATGCATGAAATAATGAAGATACTGTTCTAGTGTGTGATTGAGAACCTCAGTTTGACCGTCAGTCTCCGGATGATATGAGGTACTCATTCTGAGTTTGGTCCCACATAGTTTGAACAGCTCCTGCCAAAAATGGCTAACAAAGATGGGGTCACGATTTGAAACTAAACTCCTCGGAAAGCCATGTAGTTTGCAAATTATGTCCATGAAAAGGGAGGCGACCTTGAAAGCTGTAAATTGTGATGGTAAAGCACCAAAATGTGCTCCTTTCGTAAATCTATCAACGACCACCAAGATTGTCGTGTACTCGTGAGAAGATGGGAGGCCTGTAATGAAATCCAATGATAAGTCTTCCCATATAGACGAGGGTATAGGGAGTGGTTGCAGTAACCCGGCTGGTTGCTTTGTCTCATATTTAGTTTGTTGGCAAGTGACGCAATGTTTGACGAATTGTTGCACTTCTTTGCGCATTGCAGGCCAGTAAAAACTCCCTTGAAGTCGATGTAGGGTTTTTGCGAATCCCATGTGGCCTCCCAAAGGTGTTTGGTGGTATTTCTCCATCAAAAGAGTTCTGAAGGGATTGAGGGAGTCGAGCCAAATCTTGCCTTTAAACATCAAAAAACCGTTATGCAGTTTAAAATCTGGATAATAAGATGGATTGGTTTGAACCTGTTGTAATAACATTCTAAATGTATCACTATCATGCAGTGACTTATGCAAGGCTTCTAAAAAAATAAAATTAGGCATAGATAAAACAAAGTAGTGGCTCGATGGGTCTTCTGAAATTCGGGACAGAGCATCAGCAACAAGGTTGGATTTTCCAGTCTTATACTGGATTGAGTAGTCGTAACCTAATAGCTTAGATAAAATACACCTGCTGCTCAGGTGTTTGCATAACCTGGCCCATGAGGTCCTTGAGGCTCTTGTGGTCTGTGAGTATCACAAAAGAATGCCCCAACAAATATTGTCGCCATTTGTGAACAGAAGTGGTTATGGCATGTAGTTCTCGAACGTATGTTGAAGCACGTTGTAAACGTGGGCAAAAAGGCTTGCTAAAAAATGCAATAGGGTGTCTGCGTTGCATAAGCACTACGCCCATAGCTAAACCAGAAGTGTCTGTCTCCAGAGTGAAATGAGTGGAAAAATCAGGTAAGGCCAAAACTGGAGCCTGGGTCATAGTTCGTCTGAGCTGGTCAAAAGCAATCTGTGCTTCTGGGTTCCAGTGGAAGTTGTCCTTTTGCAACAAGGTATTAAGGGGTAAGCCAATTATAGCATATCCCTTAATGAATTTTTTGTAAAACCTAGTTAGTCCCAAGAAACCACGCAGAGATTTGCTATTGTGAGGAGTTGGCCACTCAACCATAGCCTGAATCTTAGAAGGTTCAGGTGCAACCCCTTTGTTGGAAACAATGTGACCAAGGTATTCTAGTTGGCGTTGGGCAAAAACACATTTGGATTCCTTGAGGAAGAACTGTCCATCCAACAATGTTTTAAAAACACATTCCAAGTGTTGTAGGTGATCAATAAAAGATGAGCTATAGACCAAGATGTCGTCAAAGAAGACAGCAGCAAATTTGCGAAGAAATGGTTTCAGCAGCTCATTCATAGTTGCCTGGAACGTGGAAGGAGCATTGCAAAGCCCGAAGGGCATTACACGGTATTGGTAATGGCCTTGATGGGTACGAAAGGCTGTTTTCTGGGTATCTTCCTCATCCATTAGGATTTGATGGAAACCTTGTCTCAAGTCAAGTTTGGAGAACCACGAAGCCTTGCCTAATTCATCCAAAAGTTCATCGATGGTGGGCATCGGAAAATGGTCTTTGATTGTGAATGAGTTAAGTGCTCTATAGTCGACACAAAAATGCCAACTACCATCATTCTTTTTAACCAATAGCACTGGGGAAGAAAAAGGGTTGTGGCTCAACTTAATCAGTCCAGTGGATAGCATTTATGTTACTTGTTTTTCTATTTCTCCTTTCTGAAAATGTGGGTATCGGTATGGTCGAACATTAACGAGGATGGTGTTTGGTAGCAGGTGGATTTTGTGGGTGATGTTTCTGGGTTGTGGAAGTAAGGTAGGTGTTTGGAATAGGGTCGCGTATTTGGCTATAAGGGAAGCTATTTGTGAGAATGGTATGGTGGTTTGGGACATGTTTGGTGTTTGGGGGTGATGGTGATATGGAAAAAAACAGAAGCAGAGTGAGTTTGTATGAGACGTTTGACTTGTTGAGAGGAAACGTCCTCGGGAAAATTAGGAGCATTGGCCTTAAGGGAAATGGATACATCCTTATGGAAGAACTGCATTGTCAAAGCACTATAATCTGTAACAATAGGACCCAGTTGTTTAAGCCATTGTATGCCGAGGACTATGTCTGCACCACTGATAGGGAGAACATGTAAATCGACATTGAATGGGTAGCTTTGCAGTGACAGAATAGTATTGGGACATATTTGGTTGCAAGGGAGGACCGTGTCGTTGCCCACAGTAACTTTCAGAACCGAAGTAGTGGACTCTGTTGGGAGAGCCAGGAATTTAGCAACTCGTGACTGGGGTGAGCTGTTATCTTTAGAACTACTAAGTTCAAAGCCTTTTCTTTGTGAGCTACTGGGTTACTACTCGGCAAAGCTCGTATGTACTTGAGGAAAGAGCTACTGGGTTACTTACTCGACAGAGCTCGTGTCTTCTTGGGAATAGAGCTACTGGGTTCCCTTGGTGACCTTAACCAAAATTTTGCCGACCTCGTCCGACCTCTACCGACTTCATCCGACCTTGTTTAGATTCTTTCTTCAGAGTTGTTATAGCTGAATAACAACTTGGACATCTAAAACCTCACACCATTTTACGCGTATGATTTTGAATAACGTGATTACTTTGAGATTGGCCACTGTATTGGCTTGAGTTATTAAATGCATTGATACCATGGAGAGGTGTATAGCGACACCAGCCAGGAAGGGATTGCTCCTGCGTCGGTCTATACAGTGGTGCCCATAGGTAATCTAAATGCATTTGGATATGCATAAATACCCATGGGGGTGTATGACATTATCCTACCCGGGTCAAGTTGAGTCCTGGCTTGGGTCATACATTGATGTGCCATGGTGATAGTTTATGTGTTGACGTGAGATGTCGGACAGTGCATCGGTGTGCCCTTGTTTGGGGTGATGAGTATGTATATGGGAGGTGTATAGTGACACCAGCCAGGAAGGAATTCGCTCCTGCGCCGATCTATACAGTGGTGCCCTTGAGAGACATACTTCATGCATGACGAAAGTAGGATGATTGATTGCAGAGTACGAGAGGTACTGGGGGCTATTGCTATAGGGATAGCCTTCTGACACCCATTTGATTGATCACCATGGAGGGGTGAGACACGTGCACAACAGAGTGATCCCGACGAACTACAGGAATCATTTGTACCATGGATTTGGCCTATTGTCTGGGGATGGTACCACATTGCATTGACTAAGAGTTAAGTCAGGAACATGTATCATGACTAGTCATTATAAGATGAATTGGTGAAGTGGTTTGGACGGGTTGTCCATGATTGATTATGTAAATGAAATGTTTGAATATTGTTGTGATAATGTAATGACCGGGTTGTGTTTTTATAATTGATGATATTTATTAATTATTATTTTACATGATGAACTCACCTTTGTTTTTCTTGTGCTATGTGGTTTTGGTACCTGTGATGATCATGAACCATGTTTGTGTGAGCAGACGGGTAGTAGCAAGCAGTCTGGGAGTTATTTCTTTTTTGATGGAGCCGCCAATTATCCGGGATAATGTTCGATTAGAACCCGACCTATAAATGAGTTATGATGTCGGGATGGTTTTGGACCATATCCCGACCACGAGCTGTATTGTGACAACTCACTTTTAGTTAGAACCTGGCTTATAAAAGTGTTCTGTTGTCGGAATAAGCATTGAATTGTAACCTGGGCAGAAGTTGTATTTTGCTAGATGTACTCCTTGTTTTAATGGATACACCCCATTATTTTGCTAGTTACACTCCCATCACTAAATCCCTTGTTTCTTTTGAAAACTTTGTACACTTTAGACATGGTTGTTTGTAATCACTCCAAATTATGTTCTTATATAAATGTATTACGAGGTATTTCAACATTGATAATTCGTGTTTTTAATTATTGATATTGATTAAGTTCACGTGCGAAATTTACTACTATTTATGTAATCAATTTAAAGGGATTTTCAAATATAAATTACAATTAAAAACGTGATTAAAGAGTATGATACAGTAGCGACGAGGCGGGTCGTTACATTAGTGGTATCAGAGCAGGTCGGACATTTCGACCAATGAGTTGTGAGCTTGCTATGTTTCTTATGTGCATGTCGTGTTGATTGTTGAATGCCTGATTGTTAAAATGCGTGAAAATGAATCTAGAGAAGGGTAAATAGACAACAAATGAGAAGGTACGATTAGACACAACATGGAACTCCTTGGTCCATGAGCAGACCATGTTGAAAGGAGTCTCTTTAGTGAAGTATAAGTGGTTTAGAGTTTGATAGCAACACCTTATCTTATGATGAACACCTTCTGTTGGGGGCTTCTAGTCTGGTTTAAAACTTGAACAATGAGCTTTCAGTTTGTAGAACCTCGTCTGGCATATCAATCTAGACTTGTGTGCTCAGTTTTTTGCTTAAGAGCCTTAAGCTCATGTTTGAACAACCATCTAGGTCAAGCTTTCACATATTTGGTTGGAGGAGCATCTTCATCATCTTCAATATATAAATATAAAGATTGTACAATGATTGTAAATATTTATCTCCATCTGAGTGGACCTAGCATAGTTTGGCATTTGATATTCATGTTAGGTGGCCTTCTACCCATCAGGTAAGTTTCCATTTACCCAGACAACATGTTGTTGTACTCAATGATATAGAAACAAATGGCGGTGTCCTTGATCACAATTTAGATATAAAAAAAGACTGTATTTCAGCTTGAATGGTTGCTAATGTTAAATATCCTAAAGGTCGAAAACTTACATGTAGTTTCATAAAAAACAATGTTTTGTGACATTAAACAAATAATATAGCTTTAACAAATCTTAAAAAGATTTATCACATTTTATTATATTTACTCTTATGTTATCATCTATCATCCAATTTATTTCTAAAAAATAACAAATATTTATATATAAAATAGACATGACAACAGGACGGGTCAAGGATACGTTTGATTCTTCCAGTTCCCATCCTTGTAGAAGGCAAGATATTTCCAGGTTTAAAAGAGATAAATTTATATTTTTTTAACTGATCCTCATCACGATTGATTTGGTAAACCTGCATGGCATCCGTCACATTTTTAAAACTTTAATTTACTTATATATTTTAAAACATTGTTTTTATCTTTTATCTCTCAAAGAAAATGCTCTAATTTGGTTGCTATTGTCTATCATCAACAAAATATTATTTAACATTAAAGCTTACATATATTTTTGTTCTTTTATTAATATACTAAAGTTTAGTTTGATTTCCTTTATAAATTGAGTTTTTGTTCATGCTTCTTGTCTTGTTAAAAAAATAGTTATTACCATAGATCTATATATTTCATGTTGATATGTTACATAGAACTGAAAATTCATTCAATAACTTATAAAGGTAATACATAAAAATAAAAAAAAACTAACAACCAACATGATAATCTTTTAGACAAATGCTAACTAATTCCCTTAAGGCATTGATTAAGGAAAAGGGTAAAAAAAAAATATTAGGATGTGTAAAATTAAGCTCCCATGATTTTTTTGCACTCCCTTGATTTATATATTAAAAAATTTCTTTTAAAATTTTTTAAATGCCTAAGGGCACTGGTTAACTAGATTCATAATCACATTTTGTATCTTAATTTATGAAAGAAAAAGACATGAAATAAAATTAAAATAACATCAAATAATATAGAAAAGTTATTACACAAGTATATATTTTAAAAGTAAATGTATCCTTTTGGGCATATTCATGCTATTTAACCAGTGACTTATCCAACCACTTATCCATTAATTCATTAGCTTTACTAGGTCAATGACCAATCTAATTATGATAACATTAAATAAAAACATAAAAAATACCCAAACAACACTGGGTTAGCACACTAGTTTTTATGATATTCCATAAACCTAACACCTCATCATTACACATACAACCAATAGAAAATTGACATGTAAAAAAATAAGAAGAGCATTTGAATTTTTTAATATTTAAATTATTTAAAAAATAATAATCTTGTAAATATATTATATAAAATATTTTATTTGTCGTTTAGTTGGTTGTGTTTTATTTCATTTACGTACATAAACAAAAAAACAAGAGAATTTGAAGTTTTTTTTATATATAAATATTCAACATCTTCATAAGGTCAAATCATTATTTTTAAAAACTAATTAACTACCGTTTTTTTAAGATAACTAATTAACTACTATTAGAAGGAATCAGATCAATTCTAATAAACGATGAACACTTTTTTTACTTGTAAATTTTCTCTTGGTTGTGTGCAAGAATGAAATGTTAGATCTACACCCATCCAAGAATATCTCAGTTTTTATAACATGTTAAAAGTCCGACAGGCCGAAAGTACGAAACAGAAATCCTCTGCCAAATAGGAGAAATGGAACGCAGCTTCTCTTCCTCCTCCATATTGTGCCTCGCGTTTTAGCATTGTCTCGATGCAAAACAAAATAGTTCATAGGCTATCAATGAGCAAATTCCATTTCTCTGTTTCTTTTTCCAAATACTCTCTTAATCTTGGCATGGCATGAGGTGCACAAATGTCTTATAATGTCATTGTTCCATTTTTAAAAGTAGGGAAATTGTTACTGAATTTGGCTTGGCCACACAATGGATAGGTGTTTGTACAAGAAAAAAACAGCTACTATATCATTATCACTCTAAATGCAAATCATAAGGCTTGAAAAGTATACTCCAATTTCCACATTGAACTAAAGACACCTAAAACTTACATCCACACACTTCCATGCCATGTAACATTTATTTGAAAATGAGAAAGTTCATCAACCATAGACATTCCCGGATTTTGGCTGGTCAGAATTAAAGTCTTACCTACCTACAGTTCCGAGGGCTCCATCAAAATATACAAGACCATAAACAAGAAAAATACAAAGACATTGCACCCTCTATATACAAAAACTATTTCAAGAGATCTCATGCACTAGACAGCAACTTTCAGCTCTAGCAAGCTATCACTATGAGCTTCAAATGTTTTCCTCAACGAGGTTGGTGAATTCGGAGAGAGACACACTTCACATTCACATGCTGTGCTGGCTTCTCAAGGTGCTTTGCAAGCCCAGAAGGGGACTTGGGACCCCTTTCCCTTGGTGGTTTTGTTGTCAAGTTAATAAGAAGAGCTTTAACATCTTTGTTAAGACCTGATTAAGAAACAAATCAACTTAGACATGGTAGTTATTCTATATTATGGTAACTACCAGATACCATCTGAAAGATGTAATATTTAAAAGGAAAAGATCCATTCAATTGCAGCAATTCATGTTAAGTAATTCATATACAACATTAACGATACCACTATCATAAAAAATAAGCATTACAAATGAATAATATGCTCTACCTTTAAGTTAAAGGTTTATTCTCCACAACCACAAGCTTATAAACTAGTGAAAGACACTCAATACGAGCATAAAACATAATTGAAACAAGCAAACTTTTCAAATAGCATTTGAAACAAAACTGAAGTCATGTAATTATACTAGCAAATAAGAAAATATATAAACAGTAACAGTATCAATTATCCAATCAATTAGATATTTAGCTTTAGCTTCAATGCTTACCCTGAGGAGACACTTTTCCAGTATTAGGATCAGAATGATCTAGAGCTTCAGAGGACATTACCAACTGCTCAAACTCGTTTTCTAGAACACTGAAGTCTTCTTCCATGCCTAGATCAAAAGTTTCTGAGAGCATATTCTCCGTATCATCGATACTAGAGTCATTGGCAACTTCTTCAAATTCTTCCTCCTTATGTTGGCTCAACCAATAATCACGAAACCATGTTGAAGATTTCACAAGATCCCACCATTGAGGTGAAAAATCCTCCACCTTTCGAAGAGCAGCAGGTATGAATAGAGGTGCATTTGGGTTCAGTGCAGAACTTCTTCCAGAGATCAATGCCATTACAACTTGACAGCCAGTTATACTAACTTGAAGTCAATCTACACAATACAACAAAACAAAATATCAATTTACATGATGTGATGTATTAGAAAATTTTAATTTAACATTGAACACTACCCACCATATCAATAACAATAACATTTTAACATTCTTTTGGAATTATTTTCATAAATTACTATTTTCAATTTTTTTTTAAAAAAAAAAACAACACTAAAACATCAAAGTTTTTGCTTTTTTCCAACTACGAAAAATTTAAGACATGATTTTTTTATATGATAAAAACTACTTTTTTTTTCTTTTCTTTTTTAAAAATACAGACAGTTAATTAGGGATTCAAAGTGGTCCAAGCAATAAAGCCCAATCACAACAGAAAATCATAGAGAATTGAATTATTATACCATTATAGGATATCGCTGGTTTTTGAATCTTTGCATCTATGTCAGACTCTTAAGAAACAGACATGCTTACATTAACCACAAAAAAGCATTAATCTCAACCCTCCAAGAAAAACGAAGAAAAAACCTTTCACCTTTTTCTAGATTCCTAAAAAAAGATAGTCTGCAGGGAATATCTTTAGTGTTAGGAATTTGTACAAGAGAATAGAATAACAAACAGATCCCAAAACCAAATCAACCCAGTGAACATCCAGAATAAGAGATCCATTCAATTAAGCTAACAAATACATGATCCACTCATGGGTTAGTAAATAGCAACAGCACCACCTTGATTTAAGATACAACCATCACAAGAAAAACACACCCATTACAGCCTATATTCAATCAAACCCAGAAATCAAAAGAACCCAAACAACATACAAAAATTATCCCTAACAAGATCACTAAAAAGAAATCAAACAATTAAATAAATCAGAAATTTAAAGTGGCTGCTGCACTAAGTCACTAACTGAATCAGACTCAGACCCAGTAAGAAAAAAAAAAGTAAAAAAAAAAAATACAATCTTTAAGTACTATCCCCACATAGACAAAAAAATCTACTACTCACAATTGGATCACTATATTAGCATTAAAAAATGGGTTACAGCTCCAATCATATAAAAAAATAAGGTGGGTGCACTAACTAATCTAAGTACGACCCCGAAAGAAAGAAAAAAAAATCCAATCTTTATATCAATATCCATACAAAAAAACACGATCTAACTACCAAGAATGAGATCAACATACTAACACTTATAATAATAATTATAATAATAATATTAATATTAATATAAAAAAAAACTCCCCAAAAAAATAAGGCACAGGATCAAAACTGAACAAGAAAATTGCACCCATCAAAATGATGATGGCACACATATGAAGATGATGCTCCATGGTCACCTACTTTCAGAGTAACAGAGAGAGACGTTGTTGATTTGCTAAGATCACAATTGCAGAGTGAAAAGTGAGTGAAGGAGCGAGAGCCCGAGGCAAATAAATAACGCAATGGTAAAAAAGTGGATGAAGGGAAAGGGACAGCAGCCTCCAGCTTCGGGACTTCCGAAGCTACGGTTAGGAACGGGTCATTTAATCAAGTGGCGTTACACGTGGCATGGAAATGACGAGAGTGACCGACGGTGGATAGAGAAAGGGGTTGATCAAACGGTTGGAAAGAAACAGGTGGATGAGATATACTTAGATAATGGTCAACGATGACTCGTAAGTCGTGACCTTCTAGGCTGTAACAGGATAAGGGTAGCTTTGGGAAAATTTGTCTGTGGGCGGTTGCACGATAATCAATATTTAAAAAGTAAATTGCAGTAAATCAAGTTAGGAGTTCACGTCTTGGGACTTGGGGTTGTGATTTTTGTTCGATTGTTCCCCGTGTGTGTTTGGCAGTGAGAAAATTTGTTTGAAATTTAAATGAGAAAAAAAGTATAAAGAAATAAATATTTAAATTTTTATTTTCTTTCAGATTTTTTTTTCAGATCTTTTAATTTTTATTATTTTATAAATTTTATTATTCAAATTTTATTACTTAAATTTTTAATTTTTGTGTATTTTATCATAATCAATGGAAGATTGTTGATTTTAATTTTTGACATTGGTTCAATTGTAAAATTTGTGAAAATCTTTAGTAGTAAAATATGAGAAATTATGAAAGTTGAGTGATAAAAATCATAAAAATAAAAATTGAGTGATCATTTCATAAAATAATGAAAATTTGGTAGTAAAATTTGTAATTAAATCATTTTTTTTATTGTAGTGTAATTTTGTTTATCCTTGAGAATTGAAAACAATATTAAAAAATTAACAATAACTCACATTCTTTACTAAACCAAGTACGATTCCTAACAATATAAATAATAATCATGATGAAGCTAATGCTATAAACTCCTTAAAGAAATTATCCAAAGATTAAATTGAAACATCATTTTCTCAATATGAAATTCTTAAAATTCCTCGTGAAAAATAAAATTTAAATACAACTTTAGTCTTTTTATTTTGTCAAATCCAATAATTTTAGTTTCTTTATTTTAAAATAAAGATATTTAATCTTTCTATTTTAGAAAATCCACTAAATTGGTTTATTTCTTAATTTTGTCTATATTTATTTATTTATTTTATTTCTTACATTTTAATTAATTAAATCATTTCTTAATGGTACCTTAAATAAATATATTAGATTAAACATTAGATTAGACCAAAATAAAAGAAAAAAAACATATGAAAAATTGAAAGTTAGACCAAAATTATATTTTTTCTAAAATAAGAGGATTAAATGTCTCTATTTTAAAATAATGGGACTAAAATTATGAATTGAGCAAAATAAGGGATCAAATCTATATTTAAACAACAAAGACTAAATATTATTTTTTATCTTTTATGTTGTATTTTTTCCTTTAAGATTCAAAAATCATATTTTAGATTTTTATATTTTTAAAATTTTTTATGTTGGTACTTTCGGTAATTTCCTGTTTTGAAATTTTAAAATAATTACTTTGAATGACAACTAAAAAATACCACTATCCTTAATAATATTCTCACGATGGGAAAGTTGATTTTTAACCAGTTAGATTTGGTTAATTTTAAATAAATGGTGTAGATGTTTTTTTTATTATTTTTTTTCTTTCTTTTGCATATTTTTTTCTTCTCTTTTCTCTCTCATCCTTCATACACTTATGATATATTTGGTTGGATGGAAGAAAAATAAAAAAGGAAGAAAATTTTAAAATTTGAATTGAAAAAAAATGATAAATTTTAAATTTTTGTATTTTTCAAAATAATTTTTTCTTTCATTTTCTTTCATTATGTGCATGATCAGTTCGCAGCGGTTCAGGCGAGATGGTGATTGAACGAAACAGGATTGAAGTCACGTTTGCAACGCCAACAAAATCTCTGGTGCGGCAGTTGTTTCTTGGCACGTGTTTGTTCTATTTAGGTTGGAGGTTACTCATGATTTTGGGTTTCGTTGTCGTATTCAGCGCGACTTCGATGAAGACAAAGGTGGTTCACGAGTTGTTACCATTTTCTCGGTCTGTTTGTGTTGCTAATGTGTGTAGGTTTCTGGGTTTGGTGCAGATCTAGAAAAGAAGGAACAAAGAGACACATAGTAAACGCGGGAAAAGGAGAGGGGAAGGTGGAATATTGCCGCCAGAAAATACTATTACATATTAGCGGAACGTTCATGCATATTCACATTTCTATTGTATTATATTATATATAAATAAAAAATATAGACATTATTGTATATTTATTTTATTATTGGAAAAATCGTTCTTATATTTCTTTTAAAAAAAACTTATTTCAAGTTTTTTGAAATAAAAAAAAAATAAAGGAAGTAATGAGATAGTTTGTTTACAATAAAGAAGGAATAAAAGAGAAAATTTAGGAGATATGAAAAGAAAATGAAAACAAATTTACAACTATCAAATTATACTTATTAATTAGTAGTTAAATACATAAAAATATAAGAGTATCAAACAAAGAAACAATACCAACAAAATTATATTTTAGAGAAAAAAAACTAATTTCAATTTTAGATGTTATTTGTTAATATAGTTGTATAAATGAAAGAATAGAGAGTGGTTAGTGGGTGATTACAATATTCAATCGGTTTGTTATTGACAAATTGATTGAAAATGAAATCAATGAAAAAAAAATTTGTTTATTTAAATATTTTCTCTAGACTTTCTATTTACATATCTTGATATGAATCTAGATTATTAGAAGATTCAAATTTGTGGAAAGATGAAATACAGAAAAAAAATAGAGTTTAGGGATGTTTCATATTTTAATTCTTCCGTACCATAGCACATCAGTCATTTCCGAAGAACAATAAATGGGTTATATAACTTCATAATGGATCAACAAATTCTTGGACCGGAGTTGTATTTGAACAAGTGGTTCTAGTTTTAGTTGAGGAGATAAAATAATAAAATGAACATATAAACTAAAATTTGTTCAAAATTTTGTATTTCTCATTTGTGCATGACTTATTTTATTTTGGTTTACTCATGGGAATGTTATTGAGTGTGTTTTTCAACAAAAAATGGTCTAAAAAAAGAGAGACAAAAAAAAATTACCAAATGTAATATCCCCTTTATATAGTATTATAGATAATAATAATTTTTAAAATTAATTATTTTAAAATTTAAAATATAAACCTGCATTGACATTTTTAACCAAAAATTATAGAAAGGACTAAAATAAATATTCTTTTAAACATAATTAATCAAAATATGTCTTTTACAACTTAAAGGACTAACAAAAAAAAATCTAAAATATAAAGGACCTAAGAAATTATTCATCAAAATAATTAATTATTATTAATATTGACACATTTGATATCGCTATAAATGTTCATGACATTTAGGAAAAAATAAATTGACTTAGATTTTTATTTCCTTAAATTTTTTTCTATAAACAGATTAGAAATGCAAATAGTAGTAATTAATTACTTGCACGGGTGATAGTATTATATTTTAATATAATATTAATTAACTTTATTAAATTAAAATCTATGTTTATTAATAAAGAATAAAATTATTATAAATTTTTAATTTTTAATAATAAAATTTAATCAAATAAAATTATAAACTAATTAAATAAGTTATAAGCTAATAACTTAAATGTCATGCCCAATTTTGTGTAAAAGGTTGTATATATACGAATATCGATGCTAATTTTTAGTGTTTACTGTCGAATATTGATCACTACGTTAACAGAACCATTTTCTGAGTTTTTATTGACAAAATACTGCTATATATATATATCGCTTAAAACAAATAGTACTCCAGTAACCATTTTTTTATTTCTCATAAGATCAAATTTGATACACCAACTTATTTATTCTATATATAGTCAAACCATCTAAGGTTCTTAAGAGCCAGCATAAAGTTAAAGTAATTTTCCTCCATTTGTTCATGGCACGGTAACACCTGCAAAACAAACAAGAAGATAAAGTTGGTGTATGTAAAGCTGAGATTAGCACACAAAATTGGTTTGATTAAATCTTGTCATCATATAGTATATACCCCCACAAGTGGTTCCAGAGGGTATTGGCTTTCCACACGACCTAGCAACATAAATGACCTTCTGAATGTCAATAAACTGCAGAATAGCCTTGGTCATGAAGTGCTGACACAGACATGTAGTGTCCGCGTTCTCGATCTCGTGGCAGCACTGTGGCGATGGACTCATCTCAGGACCAGACTTCTCAACATACTCCGCACATTGGGTTATGAGGCCCTCCATGCCTGGACATTGCCCAACAACAACATTGTTGGCACTAGAAAACACTAGGATTCCGATGATGGCCAAAATCATCACAAGGTTGGTATCGAACATCCTTGCCATTTGAATTTGTTTTTGATATATATAGTTTTTTTTTTTCTTGTGGATATTGAGTTTTTTGGGTGGTTAGTTTGGTATGGAGGGGGCTTTATATATAAATTTGTGATGTCATGGGTAACGAAAAGAAGGACGCATTTGGGTGATTAGGATCATGAAGGGTGCACGCATGTTGTCCTTACGAATTGTTGCTGCTTTGTACCTAAAATGAAAAGAATGTGTTTTAGAGGTGGTGTTACGAGAATGGAACTCAATCGGGTGCACTGGTTACGCATGTGAGTTTAAAGTGCATTTTTTAAGGAACGCGTGCAGATCACTGGATAAAAGCAGATGCGGCCTGAGGCCTTTATTTTAAAACACTTTATTATTTTAAATATTTTACTAATTTTATTTTTTTTTTATCTTTTTCGTATCAGATCATAATTTCTCTCTCTCTATCTCTCTATATATAATCTTTACTTGAACTTTTTAAATTCATTGATTGAAATTTTAACTTCATCATAATTGTTGATTTGATATCTATTCACTTGGAATAATATTAACCATTAATTGATCAAAAGTTGAAATAGACAATAATCGTTGATCGATTTTCATCAAATTTAACATTAATGAAGAACTAAATTGGTCACATTTTAAAAAAATTGATATTTTATTTAAATTCTTAATTAAGGATAAAAAATTAATATACATACGTATATTTAAAAAGTACACATAATAATAATTTGAATACAATAATAATAATAATATATAACTGTAAAAAAATACTATTACTTTTGAAACTAAAGAAAATAAAAAATACCGTTAGGTCTCTTCTTTTTTATATAAGACATAAATACGATTACTATAAAAGGAACCTAAAAATTTGATTGAATAGAAATTATATTTTTTAAATATTTGACTATGTTTATAATTATTGTCTTTTATATATTTATTAAATGGAAAAATTAAAAACTAATAAATAAAAATATAATGTAGTAAAATAAATTTATAATCACTTTACATATATATATATATATATATATATAAATATTATTTTCAAAATTATGTTCTTAACTATTATTTTAAGGACTATTATCGTTAAATAAATTAAAAGGTTATTAAAAATTACTGTACAAATATATTAATAACATTAAAAATTATGTTTTAAAATATTTTTATTTTTACTATCTTATAACTATTTAAAAAAAAATTGCAGTGTCATTTTTTACGGGATTTGCTATGTCATTTTATATTTGATGATCTGATTTTAGTTTTTCTCCGTTTTTTTATGACAAAATTTTTCTCCATTTATTTATCACTAATCGGGTGTACTTTAATTTGTTTGTTTTTTCTCCCTTATATATATCAGCTTATAATAAGGATAAATCTTATTATAACTAACAATAATATATTTTTTCTCCATTTATTTATCACTAACCGTGCGTTTAGTTTGAAAAAGTCAGCTTATAACTACTTTTTGTTTTTCTCCATTTGTTTCTCCTATTAATAGCTTATAATTCATGTTCTTATATTTATAAGTAACAACTGTCGTTTATAAGTTGTAATTAGGTTGCCGTTAATCTCTTAGTTGAGAATTGTGCTATTCTTTCCAGTAAGATTAGTTTATTTATAGGTAAAAAATAATAATTAAGAAAGTTACAAAAGATAAATATAAATAATCACTACTACAAGCGGGTCTTTTAGCGTCGGTCATTTAAGGCCTTCAAAGTCGGTTTTTAGACCGACTTTGTATGAGACGACGTAAAAAAAAAATGCTACAACGTCGGTTATTATCAAAACCGACTTAGAATTTATTTATTTATTTATTTTTTAAAAATCGTACATTCTAAGTCGGTTTTTTTAAATAACTGACTTAGAATATCAACATTCAAAGACAGTTTTCACAAGATAACCGACTTCGAATTTGAATAATTTTTTAAAAAACAAATTTATAGAAAGAGATTTAAGACGGTTATTTTAAATAACCGACTTTGAATGACAGGATACAAAGACGGTTATTTGAAAAAACCGACTTAGAATGTTGATATTCTAAGTCGGTTTCTTTAAATAACCGACTTAGAATGTACGATTTTTTTTAAAAAAAAAATTGTAATTTACCCTTTTCCTATTTGAACATTAAAAACCCATATTGCTTTAATACTCAAAACCAGTTTAAATTGATTACACAGTCACAATGAAAATATTACATATACAACTTTCAGCAAATACTGACTATTCCTATTTTATGAAGGCAAATATGCCACACTTTATGCGCAAGCTATTCCCCATGTGCATTTCAATATAATGATAAGGCAAAAAGAGGTTAACCTGAAATAGATCTGGCTCCAAGGAAGTAGATCTCGACACAAACCAATAAGAAGTGCCTGATAAAAACTGCAAAAGTCATTGTCTGACAATCAATATTACCAACATCCATTCAACGCTTACTCTCACCTCAAGTGTGCAACCATTCAGCAGAGCATGTTAGAATGATTATTGTGAATGAAAAATTAAATTGCACCATTCTTAACCAAAAATACCACCAGTCCCTGATTCACCCTGCTGCATCTCCTTCCAATGCTGCTCAGCTAATGGATCTGGACTCTTTAATATTCTCCTCATTCGCCTATTTACATAATTATAGAGCATGTATATGAGTGAAATGAACAAGTAAAATTAAAAAACAATTTACCATAGGCAAAATCTTATTTGGTCACCTGTCTTGAGCATGTTGAGCAGGGAATGTAGGCATAAAATTTTTATTTTTCTTTATTACATCATTCACTTTCTAATAGTTTTTTATTAGGAATAACTTAAGAGATGGTAGCATATCCTCCAGTGATATATAAAAACAAAGAAAAAAGAGGAGTTCAACCAAATCCACCTAAAATTCAATTAAGCTAAAATCAATCACAATCTAATAATAGAATGATAAAGGCATACTAGGATTCTTAATTTATATTAAAGAAATATAGTATAAATGACATATCGGCAATAGCTTATTCAATATCCAAAAAAATTAGATAAAATTACATTCAATGATTTCCAAGTCACAGGAGCTCGAATATTTATTTATATAAAACTATAAAAGGAATGTGCTTTGATTTCCAATATTTATTCATATAAAAGGAATGTAGTCTGATTTCCAAATTACGTTAGAGCGTAGCATTCCTCAAGCTTTATTTATATCAATCCCACCATTTTCTCTAATACTTAATAGCTTTAGATACTATTTTTTTTTATTCTGAATAAGTGATAAGGTATATTCTTACAATTTTGATTTAGATAAATTAATTTAGTTTGGCCTGTAAAAAATTTTAGTTCAAGTTGTGTTGCTACTCAAACTAGAAGAAAATTACAACAACTTACAGGTTTCTGATTCAGTAAATAATTCAATCAATAATGGAAATGAAAGTTTGTGAACCTGGGAGATGCATAAGCTTTTCATTGCAATCATTTCCATCATCTTCATTTAAAGCATTTTCTATGTCCATTGCAGTGAACATGTGCACAGAATGGCACCCATCTGATATCCAGATAGTCTGAGACACTGCAAAGTGCAAAATAATAACTAAATTTAGTTGCAGATAGAACAAAGTACAAAATATAACTGACTTGTACAAGAGAAAAAAATTCAAGGTTTTTATTTATTTATTTCTCTTAAATACATTAGATCTAATAAAATTTAATAAAAAAAATGGTATGTAATTACAGTATAAAGCAAAATGACAGAAAATTTGTTTTTGTTATCTTCCGTGTAATCGCTCTCCATTTATAGATTCACCATGCATCCATCCTTTGTATTGAAATGACTACTCTACAATTGCATAATGCATGGGGAAAAAAATGAATCAGATCATACTGTTATCCAAAGAAATGAAGAAACCCAAGCAAGCAATGAGTGGTGGGTAAAGGTAAAACTTACCATTCATCGAGTTTACATACATTCACTCTTTATTATTTTTGTAATTAGTTGAGAAAGCGATTTCATTGGCAGACTTGTCCAAAAGATCCAAACATGCTACAGGCGATTTCCATCAACTTCCCTGCCACACGCGTTAAGGTAAAAATAAAATGTTAAGTCAACTATTTGCCAGCCAATTCCATTACACTTTCACATGCATATAATAAAAAGAAAAAAGGAAAAAAAAAACAAGTTATATATTCAGGGGGTGATTGGAATCAATGAATTTTATATCCCTCCAAAATTCGTACCAAACAATTAAATTGTAAGAAAAATAAGGAATCCAAATATATGTTAGTTGACTAGACTCATGATATAGTGTAAATAAAAGATATGAAGCAACAAAATGGAGGGTGTGGGTGTATATAATAATCAGATTATAATTTGGACAGAGAGACTGTTTTAGCACCTAAGTTGGGCTGGGTGGGGAAAGTAGAATGTGGCTTACAGCTTGGCACACTGAATTATTCTTATACGGTGTATTAATCAATCACATGACTAGCCAAGACAAAGAGATAGGCTAATTAGACTAAACAAAAATGAAAATTCTGTATACACCACCCTCCCTTTTGTCTGCATCTTTGACATTTGGCAATTTCCTCACCGCTTCTAAGAATCTCACCTTCAACATAGTTCTTTACTCAACAGAGCAAAATGGGAAACGCTTTTCTCCAAAATAGTTTAATAATGCGTGCAAAGTGGATACCAAAACCCTAAACTATAAAAACCAATGGAAATAACAAGAGAAAACTAGTTTACTTCACACGTGGTCTTCTATTCCACACCAGTCCTTTCCAGAAAGCTCAATGCCATCAATATAAACACGTGGTCTCATAAAAGAAACCTTGCCTCATAAGTACTAGTTCTGATGTGCCATTACCTGTATGAAAAACCTCCTTTTATAATGTTTGCAGCAACCAAATCAAGGTCAACATCTTCAAGTACAATGCAGGCATCTTTTCCACCCAATTCCATTTGCAGAGGAATCATGCTTGCCTTCTTTGAAATTGCAATGCCAGTATCACCACCAGTAAAGCTGACCAACAACATTGTCACAAGTCAGTAGAGGAAAAATTACTAGCACATGGGAAATTAAGGATGTGTGGCAACATCCTATCATAGCATCTTTTAGAAGGAACAAATAGTCACCTTATATAGTTCACTCCTGGATGCATTGTTAGGAAGTCACCAATTTCTGAGCCAAAATTTCTCTTTATGTATGTATAAACACCAAACAAATGGAGCATCAATGGCACTGCACAAAAGTAGAAAAACTTCTCCATGTGGTGGCATAGCACGAGCATGAGTTAGTGTCTGTTAGGTTCAAAGTTGGCTAGACTGAATTTGAACCATTGAATTAAATGTGATTGAAATGCAAGCCTAAATTAATCAGTATCATATATTTACATTGGAAAGTTCAAGAATTGATGTTGTAACTTCAAAACAAACAGGGACATAAGTTTACAATAGTTGATTGCTATGTATTGAGAGGGTTCATGGAAGTAACAAAGACACAAAGTCAACCAATGGTATACAAATATTAAGTGCAAAAAAAAATGCTCTAGTAAGTAGAAAGAAACCTGATCGTATCCACTGGCCCAATTGTTTCCTGCACCACCTCCATGATCCGAGACAAAGATGTTCTCATGATTGTAGAGTTTTTGGTAGTCACTGTTTTGAATTCCATTAATGACTCTGGGCTCCAAGTCAATCAGGAGAGCCTGTGGTATATAATGCTGGTCATCAGGTTGATAGAAGAACACGTCTTTCCGGTCACCCCCCTGCAGCATTTTGACCAAATAATCCTTTGAAACCATTCCATAACAAAGATAGGGAAATTGAGTAGAATTAAGAAAGGGGCGAGACCTGAGTGGCGAAGTCTTCCAGGATGCCATCTTTGCTGATGCCGTGTTCGAGGCAGAGCTGCTTCCAGAACTCCATGCCGATCTGATTCCCACATTGCCCAACCTGAAGAAGGGGGCCAAATAGAACTACCTGTGGTATTCATTGGAAAAAACAAAGAACTTCCTCATGGAATTGCTACAGATAGCTCTTATACGGTTGTAAACAGATATGTTCTTCTTCTTAACCTCTTCCAACACAATGGACAACACCACAACATCGTCAATCGCCAGATTCTCCAACAAATCAATCTGCAGAAACAACACACATTCCAATTCACACACACAAAAAAAAGTCTCTGTTGAATTAAGGCAAGAAAAATGGAGGAGGAAGCGGACCTGGTTGAGAACGACATTGGTGTCGAGTACGAGAATGGTGGAAGGCGAAACACTGAGGCGAGCACTGGAAGAATCGCAAACGGTGCAAAACGGGTGCTTCGCGAGGGAGACCTTCAATGGAGGTTAGGGATTGTGAGAAAGGGGGCGCAGAGAAAGGGGGGATTAATTTTTTTTTAAAATTTTAAAAAGAATCAAAGTCGGTTATTATCAAAACCGACTTTGAATAATGGAAAACAACGACGGGCACTAGGGAAACCGACGTTGTTTTTGTATTAATGTTCAAAAATTTACAAAATTGTCACCGGTTATGCTACAACGTCGGTTTTTCAACAACCGTCGTCGATAGCACGTCGTGGAATGCAGCTTTTGTAGTAGTGAATAAATGAAAGATTATAAAAGATGAGGAAAATATGGATAATCACAAATAGATTATTCACGACACTCCCCCTTAGATATCCATTATCTAAGAATGTGTCTCGTTAAAACTTTAATTACTAGAAAAAATATTGTGGGATAAAAACCTGGTGAGGGAAAAAGAGTACATCATTCTTCAATATGTTATAACCTGTTTCATTAAAAATCTTGAAAGGAAAATCTAATGGGACAAAACTATAATGAAGGAAAAAAGAGCTCATAATGTATTTATTTCTCTCTCTTACACATACAATCATCTTCAAGACAATGACAGCTGCTCAAAATACTTCCTTGGTAATGACTTTGTAAAGAAATCTTCTAGATTCTCATGCTAACGAACTTGTTGAACATTTATATCACCATTATCTTGGAGATCATGGGTGTAAAAGAACTTTGGTTAAATATGCTTTGTGTTTATTTCCTTTGATGTATCATTCTTTCAACTGAACAATACGTGTAACAATGTCTTCATGTGATAGAGAATGTCATTTTTTCTCATGTTGAGTTAAAATTTCTGCATGATTAGCTAATGTGTCCATTTTGGCTTATTTCACATATAGACATAGAATTGTTGTATCTCCTCATGTAAACTTATGATATGTCATTATGAGGATTTAACAAATAACCTCTAAAATAGCAAAGTACATGCTTAAATATCTTCGTATTGGTGAAGAAATTATATTTTGCTAGTGAATTAGTGGGAAATAATATATCGAATCGTGTATACATAGTACGATACATTAGTGTTTCAATAACACTAAGAGATAGTACTTCAAATCAAGTACTATTTTTTTT
>QARZ01000584.1:366255-398374 GCA_013407115.1 Glycine latifolia | reverse complement strand
ATTCAATCCCTTTAAAGCATTGTTAAGAGAAATATGCATGCATATTTGCACGATTAAAATATTTATGTATAATACTAAGGATAAAATAAATGTATGTTACAAATTAAAACTACCCTATTAATTATTCTTTTCAAGTAGTTGTTGAGCTTATTGTGTAAAGAACAAAACTAGAAGACAAAATTGTCCTTAGGACATATAACAACCTGTTGCCAATATCCACTGCATTAAAGAACATTTGGTTATTATAATGCATACATTATTTAAATGTATTTGTTAAGTTTTAATTACCCATTCAAGAAGGCTCTTAAGTAGACATCTCTTTGTGAATTTTGCATCCATTTTTTAATATAATCCTCATATTCAAAATGTGTTTGCTCTGATCTTTGTATGGACTGTGACTCAAGGAATCCATACACAGTCATTCCCTGACTTTAAGTAACTGGCCATAATACTAATGCACACAAAGTTGAATCCTAATTTCTTTTTGGGTAGTAGAAGCCTATACGTACACTGCAAACAATCTTCCCCATAACTAGGAAAGTCATTAATTTCATGCATCTTTATCAAAACCTCTCTGACGCATCACTGAATCTCAATGCCGTATGCTATACTAATTAAACACACACCAATAAATTAAACACTATATATATATATATATATATATATAATAGTTTTGTGAAAATATATAAGTAATACCAATAGTCCAACATAGTGTGACCATATACACTATAAGACTCAGAGTAAAGGAGAGTACTGTAATTGATTGAATAAAAGATACAACTAATTAATGGTGAGTATGAACTCTATTTGTAGAGCTTATTAAAGTTAACAAATAAGTACTTCTAACAAACTAATAACAACTCATTCATATGTGTACTAGATCTTTTTAAGTTGCTTAATTTCTTTGTACCAATTATCTAGAGTCAGATTGTTTCGCCTTCAACATGGTTCTAGTCATATTAAGTAATATTTCTCCTTTAAGTTAAGCCATTATGTTGAGGAGTATAAGGTGCAATCACTTCATGTTGAATGCCAACTCTTTTGCAATAATCTTCAAACTCTTTAAGTTAATCCTAAGTTTTAAGTCAAAAAACATTGTGTACCCTTAATTTCTTTGATTAGATTCAAACAAATACAAAGGTTAAAAGTTGTGTCTTATGTGATATCAGAACATTCTTCGTAAGTCTGCGTCTAATGTTTCATACGATAGCAAAGTCATGATCTGATTCAACATTAAAGGATGACATTTAAAACTTCATTTAATATTATATGTCTGAGAGTTATTTTGCAAAAATATTCTCCTAAGATCTATTGAATCCTATGAAGAATAAATGAAGCCCAAGATTTGAAATTCTCTAATTGCCACCAAAAGAAGCACTCTATTGTACAGACATGCTTTGACACAAAAAGAAGTGGTTTCCTACTGAAGTGTTCAACATGGTAGCTAAAAAGAGTGGTTTTCCAGTATTTGTGTATTTAATCTCCAACTGCCACATTTTTCAGATGCAAGCTAAAGAGGAGAAATTTATCTGTTTAGAGACAACAAACACTTGTCGAACAAGGCCTAGAAATACCAAAAGCTTTGACGACATGAAAAATCAACTAAAATGCTCATATTCAAAATCTTTATGTAAAAAGCTCTCTATAAATTCTTATAAAGACTACATACTGAGATTGTTGTTTTAGAAAAATAACTTCAAGTTTTTTTGAAAATCACAATTCAACCCTTATTCTTGTTATATTTTCCTTTATAGTTTGGTATCAGAACTCAACCTCTATGGTTTGAGTACCTGATAGTGACTAGAGGAAAAAATTTTGATGGTAGAAAACAACAAAGGTCAATTCATGGCTGAGGGAGCATCCTGCACAAGGCCACTGGGCTTCATAAGAGAGGACTATTCATACTGGAAAGACATAATGGAAATGTACATAAAGTCCAATCACTATAGACTCTGGCTGATAATCACAAATAGAGATATACCCATCACTAGACCTGAAGTAGAATGGATAGACACAAACCTTGCTATAATGGAGTTGAACACAAAAGCTCGTTATACTTTGACATGAGCTTTATCCAGGAATAAGTATAACAAGATATGTAGACTAAAGACAACAAAAAATATTTGGGATTCACTGAGCATCAACTATGAAGGAACAAAAGATGTTCAACTGAGAAAAGCTGCAACTCTAATGTGACATTATAAGATTTTTTCCATGAAAGAAGGAGAATATGTGGACAATATGTTTGGAAGACTTCAAGTGCTTTTGAACAGACTTGAGGATCTAAGACACACCTTCACCAAAGCTCAAATAAATTTGAAGATTCTAGATAGTTTTCCCAAGGCATAGGATCCAAAAATAACAGCTACCCAACAAGCTAGAAATCTAAAAACTCTAGCATGTAATGAACTGTCGGGTATCCTAAAAGTTCATGAAGTTTACCTTTAGAACTGAGATCATTTGCGAAAGAGAGATTTCGTTGCCCCCAAGACTAGAGAAGTTAGCTCCCAAAAAAAGATAATAAGAACTCCTCTAAAGCTCTAAAAGGGCATATGGCTAAGTCTAATGGTTCAGATAACGATTCTGAAGAATCCATAGACGATGAAGTGGGCTTCATGTTGAGGTAACACTTGCACTAAATCGTAAACTTCTTATAGTGCTTCATCAGATAGTGAAGAAGATATGCCTAATGATATTCTTCTTTAGAACATTCATATGATTTCTCTTTAGTGCAAAACATATAAAGAAAAATATAAATAATCTATTTGTAAAAATAATAACTGAAGAAGTTAGATGAAAGTCTGAAAACGAAATCCAAACTTTGGAAGAGAGTCTATGTTAGGTTACTAAGATTATCGAATCCTCCATAGTTGAAAAACTAAGAGAGGAAGTTGCATGTCTTACAAAAGACTTTGGGAAGTTTTTAGAAATTTCAAATACCTTAACCATGCTTTTAAACTTCCATCAACATCCCCATGACAAGTCTGGCCTAGGCTTAGAAAAAGGGGTATCATCCTCCAAGTCACAATCTGATCCAGACAAATGTGACTTCTGTGGAAGTCTAGACATTCCAAGTTTAGATGCATCCATAAGAAGAAGTAGATGTCTAAGGGTGTTGGTTTCAAAGGAATCACTTGAAGAATGGACAAAGAATCAAGCTTAGTTTTGAACATTCAACATGCCTTAAAGCCTTGAAGATTAATTTGTGATTAAATGTAAAAGGAAGAAGCATTTCTGGTGATCCAAGTGCATTGCATTCACATCATTCATTCAAGTCTTTAATTAGAGTTATAGAATTCACAAGGCTTTGATAATCTGATTAAGTTTCTGAATTGAATCAAAGGTTTTTGGAAAAATACACTTTCTACTAGTTTAATCGATTACCTAATAATATAATCGATTATTTTGTTCTTAGCTCTTTCTAGAAAACACTTCAAGAACAATGTAATCGATTACGCATCGGATTAATCGATTATTTTACCTATGATTACATATAAACAACCTTGATAAACATTTTAATCGATTACCAAAAAATAGTAATCGATCACATCATATGTCTCTGGCTAATTATTTTGATACATTAATCGATTATCAAATATTGTAACCGATTACATAGTTCAAGCTTGTTTTATGAAGCTTTCTGTCTTAATCGATTACAAAAATCCGTAATCGATTACACACCGTATTTCAAGTTGCACTTTGAACTTCAAGTTTATAAAGCTCACTGTCTTAATCAATTACAAGACGGAATAATCGATTTTTCTGTTTGTTGCCCATACCCAGATTCTTGTAGAACATATTAATCGATTACATGGTTTATTTAATCGATTACATATGAGAAATAATCGATTAATGGGCGCGTTTAATCAATTACTGACAGTTACAAATATTTGTTATAAATAGAACCCTTGCTCAGCTTGTTTTACAACTTGACTACTTCGTAATCTAAGCTAGCTTAAGCTTCCTAAATACTTTCTTGGTGATTTCTGGGTTCCATGAGTTCTTGCTTTCACTAATACACTTATGGGTTATTGAGTGATTCTTGAAGCAAGAAAATCCTTTTCAAAAGTTAAGGAAAGAGATGTTCTGAGTTTTAATTCCTTCTTTCAACCTGATTCATTCATTCATGTGCATCATCATTTACTAGATCATCAGGTGATTTCGTTCCTTAACTTAGTGGTTGTAATTCTATTTTGAATTTGTATTTGAGTTTCTATTGTAAATGGGTTTCTTGCTTGTAATCTAGAGAAAGGGTTTCTCTAGGGGTTGTGCTGAGTAGTGTTTTCAGTGGGGTTGTCTCTAAGTTTCTAATAGTGTTTTAGAATTACTGAACTTTATCTAGAGTTGATAAAGAGAGACTTTGTAATTACTTGTAAGAACAGAAATTTGCAATAATGGAACTTCACTCTAGTGTTGAGTGGAAGAAAACTGGATGTAGCTTCATAGTGTTTGAAGTGAACCAGTATAAATCTCTTGTGCTTTGATTTTAATTTCGTTCTTGATTAATTCTTGTTCATCTTGATTGTCTTGTTTTGCTTGTAAATTTGATCTTGAGCTATTGGATACCTTAGGCTGAGCATTTGATTGAATAAGCATTCTTGGTTTCAAAAGTAATAAAGATCCTAAGGAAAACTCTGATTTTGTTTTAAGAATTTTTAATTTACCAAGGTTTAACCAATTCACCCCCCCTCTTGGTTAAGTGTGAAGTGTTCCTATATTTAACAAAGGGTACTAATGCTCATGGACCTAAAAATATTTGGGTACCAAAATCTCATATTGTTTGTATGCAAATATCGTTTGTAGGAAAAGGCCAGGGTTTAAGCTGGTATCGGGACAATGGATGCTCACGACACATGATAACGGAAAGGTCTATGTTCCTTGACTTAAAGCCAATTGAAGGAGGAGTAGTTGCCTTTGGAGGCATGGGTAAGGGGAAGATTACAAGTATAGGTAAAATTGGTACTCCTATTCTAGCCTCCATAAACAACGTCTTCTATGCTGAAGATCTAAAGTATAAATTACTGATCATAAGTCAATTTTCTGACAATGGTTATATTGTGTCTTTCAACAAAGACTAATGTATAGTCAAGACAGAAGATAACAAGTCCTTCTTTACTGCTAGACGACACAACAATCTATATGAGATTGATTTGATAGATTTGAGTAAACAAAATGTAACATCGTTGCTTTCTAGAGAAGATGAAATATGCATTTGGCACAAAAAAGTTGGGCATGTCAATTTGAAACATATTTCAAAATTATCTAAAAAGTTTTAGTAAAAGTACTGCCCTAATATTTTTTGCAAAACCCATCTTCTTTGTGAAACATGTCAACAAGGGAAACAAATCAAAACTTCTTTTAAATCTAAAGTTGTGGTTTCCACTACTAGATCGTTACAATTGTTGCACATGGATCTGTCCAGACCAACTTGAATGTTGAGTCTGGGAGGTAAGAAATATGGTTTTGTCATAGTTAATGACTACTTAAGATATACATGGGTTAACTTCCTGGCACATAAACATGAGTCTTTTAAGGTCTTTGAGATATTCTATAAGAGGGTTCAAAATGAAAAAAAAAAGGATTTTGCATTTCCTTTATCGGAAGTGACCAGGGAACTGAGTTTAAGAATGCTAAGTTCAAGTCATTCTATGAAAGGAATGGTATCTTTCACTTCTTCTCTTCACTAAGAACACAATGAGGTAGTTGAAAGGAAAAATATAACTTTGCAAGAAATGATAGAACCATGCTTTGCGGAAAATCACTTCCTAAACACTTATGGGCAGAAGTAGTGAACACAACTTGCTATGTTCAAAATAGAATATTGATAAGACCATTGATAAAAAAAAAAGACCCATTATGAGCTATGGAGAGGAAGGAGACCCAATATTTCATACTTTCATCCATTTGGATGCGAGTGTTTTATCCTTAACACTAGAGATCAACTCACAAAGTTTGATTCAAAGATGGATAAAGGAATCTTCCTAGGATATTCCAACACATAAAGATCACAAAGTATTTATCTCAAAAAATTTAGTTGTGGAAGAAAGCATTCATGTTAAGTTCAATGATGGTCTAACAATTGATAGGAAGCTATCATCTCTTGAGGAAGATTTTGCAGATATGTGATTGGTCCATATGTTGCTCCCAAGGTAGATGAACTCAAATAGTCTAATAAAATTCCTCCTCAAATTGGAGAGTCATCTAGCCAACAACCTTAGATTAAGAACTGGAAATTTGTAACCACCACCCTCTAAGATCAAACTGAAGGAGTTAGAACTATATCATCATTCTAAGATCTTGCATCTTGCACTCTTATGTATGAAATAAAACCTAAGATGATAGATGAAGCACTGACTAATGGTGAATGGATCATTGCAATGGAAGAAGAACTCCACCATAGTCTACAACCTAATGTGTGAAAGGGCAAAGATTTGAGCCAACATCCTCAACAAAAGCCTTCTCCACAAGGCTGGGTCGAAGACATTTTTCTCAAAATTACATAACTTTTTTCTCTTCCATTTAATGGAGAATCTAACTTTTGATTTGTGTTAACCTTTTTATTACATTAGGATTTACATTAGCCAAGTGTAATTGAATCCTAATTATAGTACTTAATCGAAGCTCAAGTCATCTCCCAAGGGAATAGTGTAAGGATGAATATTCTAATTATAACCTTTCGAATAAAGATATTTTTGTGTTTTTATTTTTTAAACTACCTAAAACTAAAACTAATTAAAACAAAAAATAAAAGATATATTTTTCTAGAGAGATTAATGTGGTGAAAATTTAATAATAGAAATTAAAAGAAAAGGTCAAAAGTTACTTGTTAACGCCATAATAATTGTAAATGGAAACAATAACGTTGAGATGCTAAGATTGCACTCAGAATCCCCCTATTTGATGCAATTCCCCACACTTCTACGTTGTTATATTGTTCATCCCCAATTCACTAATGTATTCTATCCCTAATCCCTTAGGTGATAGACCCTAAATCACTTGCCTTGATTCTCAATCCCTTGCCAAACCAAAACAAGAAATTAGTATTATTGTTTGGGAATTAGGAGGCTTAACCAAGATTATTCTATCCCTAGGGATACCCCTAATTAAGTATCCGATTTAGTTTGGGTTTCAACGAGACTCGCCAAAATGCACGTCAATTCCTGGAATCATCTATGAGGTGTGCAAACTCAGAAAGCATTAAGTATATAAGGAGAATAATGAACTCAAACAATATATTAATGTGAGAAAATCACAATAAATAGGGTTCAATCCTTTCCTTTCCTAGCTAAGAAAGAAACTAGTCACTCATGAAATACAAGATAGAAGATAATAGGGGTTTTTCAGTGAAGGTGGTGTGTAGAGGTGTTTTTTGTTGCTACCTATGCCTATCTATTTATAGAATCATATATGTGTTTAATAGAGGCAAATAATCTCCTTAATTTACAAAATAATATAATCTATATAAGAATATTATCTCTTCAACTGATATAATATGTTTTAATTGTTGCAATTATCTTTCAAGTAATTTTCTTCATTTATCTTCTCGCTATATCTCCATAATTATCTCTGTTTTGAATTAATACAATTTTTTGGATGCACTATCTAGCGTGCTCCTCGCTTAAGCAAGATATCCCTTGCTTAAGCGAGACATTTTCTGTAAAATTTCATTTTCTCCTCTGTTTGAGTTGGCTTGAGTGGCCTATTCCTCACTTGAGCGAGGCTATCTCATAAAATTGTCCTATTTCTCTCTAAAAACTCACATAATCACATTAAAAACTTTTAAAATCATAATTCCTATCTAAAATATATTAAAACTAAAAACATAATGAATTTGATTCAAAACAAGGTCGAAAGTATACTATATTATTAAATAAACATCTTGAATTGCATATGAAAATACGGTAAATTTGACATTTATCAACTTGTCACATACTATTTATATTGACATCCTCCACAATCTGAGGGGCTTAGGAGGATTGGAAAATATATATTATGCTACCCTAATGAACAAGATTTTGTGGGATCAAGGGGTCTATCATGTATTTGATAAGATGGATGAGGACTCCAAGCATACCATCATAGTAAAAGGCTTGATTATTGCTAAACAACATAACTTCAGCAAAACCAAACTTAAGGATATGAGAGTTGTGATAGATCAATCTCTTAAAGAAGTGCCTCAAGTGGACGAGGAGGCTACCAACATAAGAAAACAAAAAATGCTTGCTAAGGCTATCATTGACGAAGACAAGGGCCTACACAACTTTGGCAATGCTAAGAAGATCTATAAAATCATGAGTGAGCAACAAAAGAAGAAAAAGACAAGAAAGTAGTCACAAAGGGAAGAGAAGGAGTAAGAATTAATGGCCAGAGAGAACAAAACAAAGAAGAGGCATGAGAAAACTTGTGCATCCACCCCTGCTTGTCCAACTACAAATGCTCCACATAGTAGAAAAGACAACTCCTCAGAGGCTAAAAGACCTTAGTGAAACTAACGATGATGAAGAGGATGGTGTTTAGGTTGTCCTTTAGAAAGGGAGGCCATTGCCTAAGCCATTCCTGCCCCAAAGATGGCAAGAATAGCCTGCACTAGTAGCAAACCAACCTATAATTTCTTTTACCATCCCCAGAAGGGTAAAAACTAGTCACCAAAGCTAACACCAAGATTGGTGACAAGGAGTGGTCTACTCCAATAGTTGGAGACAAAGAATGGGTTCCTCAAATCCCTCCATCCTCATTAAGTAGTGAGTCTATTCAGGATGCTCATGTTTCTCCATTGTGTACGCCTCCATCCACTACACTAAAGAAGCATCCACCTCCATCTCCTATCAATATGGATAAATTCAGAAATGTTATGAAGAATGTATCTCTAATGGATGCTCAAAGATTTCCTTTGACATTCATTATAGGTAATTATCAATCTTCATTTCTTCTGAAGTCATTCAAGGAGAACCTACTTCTAGAGAGCCCATCTCTATTTTTGCTCCAAGTTGGATGAGGTTTGATTATTTGCACACATCATCTGAAGCCTCCAAGGCTCTACCATCAGATGCCATAGTTGATCCAGAGCCTCCTTAGTGGACATGTAACGACCTCGTATGCATCCAATTCATTAACATTATATTATGATCTTAAGCGCAGCAATTACTTAATGTAATAAGTATCATACAGAAGCAATAAAATAAATAAGATGTCATTCTACATCATACAATATAACAAAATATTATGTATAGATTTTATATACAACCTGACACCCGGGTATTGTTTCACAATGTACATACAATACAAACTCATACTGGGTTCCAAAATATACACAAAATAAAATTAAGCCAATAGGCTCGCACAAGACCCGCCTTCCACATTCTTGAACACATCCCGGCCTCTTGTCCGGAATCCTCAATCGGATTCACCGTACAACCTTTACTCGGGTCTTTTATCCCGGACCTCGTCCTCTGTTTGTTGGCTATTACCTGTAATAAAATATAATCCCCAACCGGGGTGAGATACAATCTCAGTAAACTCAGGGTTCTTGGAGACTCTTTTCCCCCTGGTTCACTTCCACAATGCATAGCATTTAAATATGCATTACATATAACATAGCCAACCCGTCCTTTTAATAAAACAACAGTATAGTTATCTCGACCTTTTATAAACATCACACCAATGTGCCATGCTAACACAGATATGCAAATTAGCCAACCAGTGCACATCACATGCACAAATGCATATCTTTCCATGCACAGATATACAATTTAGCCAACCAGTGCATATTACATGTACAAATGTATATCTTCCCATGCACATCACCCGTACCCGTGCACAGATATACACATTCACCTGTGCCAGAGGGCTTCCTCAACCTCAATACAAACATCACAGTGCAAATCATTTACATGTATGTTTCAATCAAAAAGCAGTAACACATAATTAAAATACACGCACTGCATCATACAATAACCATAACTCCCCAGAAGTATGGTGGAACACAATCAAGGGATGAAAACTCCCCAAGAACAGAGAGCTTACATTCTCTAATCACCACATCGGCTTTCTCAGCCTTGTGTTTAGAACCACTGATATCTTCTTTATCACGTCCTTAAAAACGTCAAGGAAGGCTTATGGACAACTTCTCAAAGCTTGGATGTCCTAAAGTGCCTTCTAACTCTTAAAGGTTGAAACTTTAAACTTCCTTTGGAGAAATAATCTCCTTGTCTGATGGTTTTCCCAATGAATAAAGGTTGGAAACTAGTTTGTATGGTGATTCTCTTCAATCCCTACGTTGGATGTGAAGGTGTTTAGGTCAAGGATTGAATATCTATGAAGATTTTCTCACTTAAAAATGGAGGAAAAATGGAATAAGAGAGAGAAAATGTTTTAGCCAAGGCGGTGGAAATTAGATTGCTACTGGAATATCCCACTCGTACATATCTTAAATAATCTGAAAGTTGACACGCGTCATATCGTAATATGAGAATCTTCTCGCGTCAAAATAACAATCAAGGAGTTAACACGTGTCACTTGTATACAGTGAATATATAAAGATATTTGACTGTCAGATAGGGTCTACTGTTTGGCAAATCAATGCGTTATACCTCAAATACATGTTACGTGTAAATACCTGGGTTCTCAAAACCTTACTAATGTTCCCGAGTTGGGCTTATATAGATGACACCTAACAAGCACTGTTCATTTTAATTAATTACAAATTCTTATGTAGTCGATTGCACAACATTAGGGCCCATCCTCGATACTATATTACGCCCACGGTTCTGCCCTCCTCCGACCTCATCCGATCTCATTCGACCTAATCCAAGTTCCTACCTTGGTACTTCACAAGTCCAAGGTTCCTCTCAACCACATCCGGGTTCCTAACCTGGTAACTCTAACAAAATGGGTTATGAGCTCTTCCGGTCTCTCTACCCGGTAGCTCTTACAAGTCAACTAAAAATGAGCTCCTCCGAGCTCAACCGAGATCACAACTCGGTAACACATCTGAGCTCATCTGAGCTCACAACATGATCCCAGATTTGAGAAGATGCTATCTACACTTCTCCCCCTGTCCGGGTTCCAGTTACACCCCCCTTATGTTCGCATGGTCGCACGAACCCAGATTTGTCACAGGGTCATTATAGGACACGCCAGGTGAAAACCAATCTTATTAGAATGCAATCACACTGGTTGGCTTTTGGAACCCAACAATCTGTTTGTCCATGCACTGAGGTCACACTGTAGGTAGGATGGAGAAACCTCCAAAAATCGAAAGACAAGAAGAGCACTCACAACAGTATCCCTTGGATCTATTTGAGAAACATATGAGGGATCCTTCTTAGGGTTTAAACTTCCCAAGATTGATTTTTAGAAAAAGGTCAATATTTAAATGCCATTTACAAAGATCTTACCTATTAAACCAGCTGACGTAGATCTCTCCTTGGTGGACTACTACATGCTTTGAGGATTACATGCGCAGATGTACGTTCACAACCAGGAAATGGCTTATCCACATGAGTTACACATCACAGAGGCCACCAATGTCAAGATTGTGGCAGACAAGGTGTGCCCTCAACTACTGGTCTGGGATGCTGCTAAGAAGTGATCCAAACTTTACTTTTATGAAGAAATGTCCACAAGACAGACGAATGTGGATGTGGTAAACTATTCTAGAAACTGGAGTTCTCTTTTCATTGAGAAGAAGTTACTTCAACCTCTAGATACTTATGACGTTAAAACCTTCTAGAATCAAATTGTTTGGGTTGACACATTAAAATCCTCCTCATCTGATTATGATGGAAATATTCAAGTGTTGCATCCAATTAGGATGTATCATTTTGATGATGCTTGTGCGTGTTTCACCAGGGATGCTGACAATTACTCCTTCATCAACTGTTTGAAGAACCTTTCCACCATTTTTCATGAGACTACTTATGATTTCTCCATGATGGATGAACAATACTTTTTAGATCATGTGACTAAGCTCCATCACTACTACAAAAAAGGCATTTAACAACGGTTAAAAATTCCATTTAACATCGATTTTAAAACTAATGTTGTATCTAATGATGTTGAAAGTAAGGCACTTTCAACATTAGAAACGGGGTTTGAAACCAAACTTATCCTTAGGAGGATAGATGGAGCGATTCAGGTGGGATCTAATGTAGATCCAACTTTCTCTTCACTCGTGGGATTCGGGCGGTCCGAGGGCCACCATAGCTCTTCTTTTCTCGAGAATTCATATATCTTTTATCAGTATGTGGACAATTATCTCTCGAGAATAGGTTTAGGTTTGGCCTTAATGGAAAAAACAAACCGATGTGAAAAATGCATTTCTACATCACTTGTTCCTAAAACTAATGTAGGAAGTATGTCAAAATTTGTAAATTTCCAATTACCACACCAGTTGTGGTTTTAACTGATGTAGAAAGTACCAATACAACATCAATTTTGTCTAAAATTAATGTAGAAAGTGCCTTTTCTACATCGATTTTTCTTATAACCGATGTTGTATAGTCACTTTCTACATTGTTTAATTACATAACCGGTGTGGAATGTCATTTTTTTAAATATGGCCTATTCTCTTTATTTCCTTCCCTGTAATTTTAAAACACACATGAAAAGCTTACTTTGTGGTAAATGGAGTGAGCCACTGTAGAGTCTTATCCATTGCAGCTTTGACCTAAGTGATGGAGAGCTAAAGAAAATTTTCCATTTAGCATTATCTAAGAAGAAATAAAAGTCCAATGATCAAGAAACAGCTGAGATTGTGTTGGGAAGACATACGTCTTTCATAACATCAATGTTTTGCAACCGGGAAGGAAGAGCACTCTTAATATAATTTTGCAATCCATGATACAATGTGTCTCTTAAATTTGGGGGAAGAACGATTGAACAAGATGCTTGATACAATTTAGAAACACACATTTTATTCTAAAACAAAATCCACTAGTTAAGGTTACTGCAAATTATAATACCATGTAGAAATTTACAATCATGTTTTCTGATTGATAATGTTAGCATAGTGCGATGAGAGACCAACTTCACCAAGTCTTTCAGAACCATTACAATGCTTGATAGCGATTGCACTTGCCAAAATCCACAATTGCATAAAATTTTTAGGAGCCTAATACAAATCGGTATTTTTTTTTCTAGAGATATGTCTCATGCTTTTTAAATAATGATATACCAACGAAATCTAAGTAATAGACAACGAATAGATAAACATCAAATTAGAACAAAATACAAAAGTGATCCAATTTTTAAGTGGTCTTTCTGATTCCCAAATCCTTTTAGCCAATATGTTAATCCATAAAGCAAAAGTGATTAAAAACTACTTTAAATTACAAATGGTGATTTCACATATTTTGTTCTTGACATGGAAGATAGGAATAGCGACAACGGGTATGAGATTTTCTTATCAATTTTTCTTTTCTTTTAAAAAGAATGTGATTGATAAAACAATTCACGCTTCAAACCTAAAACTTACTTGAGATAATGAATTCCTACTAGATATCAGACACATAACAATTGATTTTGAATTCCTACTAGATATGATCTCATACCATGATTTCCAAGGAACTCCAAAATTGCTTGATCTGTATGGGTTACGATCTCAACAAGCTTTTCAACAATTTACAGTAAGTAAATGCACGGAAATGTTTATGCTTTATTTCAATCTTGCTAAACAAATTTACAAACTACAATATTGATTTTTCTATGCAAAGTCCCAAGAAATTTCATAGTTTGAAAAAAGGAAAAGAAGAGTACAAATTTTAGGAACAAAATAACAAACCCATTATGCATATAAAATTATATCAATAGCAATTCTGACAACACATTCTTTACTAGACATTCTTTATAATTTGGTGAATTTTTTATGGGTCATACTAGAAAATAGTAAATCTAAGTTTTATAGTGCGGCCCAGAAGAAATTTAACCAATAGTAAAATGTGTTGGTGAAAGATTATGATTTTAGAAGGCAAATTTTGATCAATAATACAAATTTTTAAAATAATTTGTAGAGTTTGAGTAGATTATTTCTGCAGCGAAGCTCTGCCAACAAGTAAGTGAATTTAATAAATTTTCATATTATTTAATATGTTATATTATTGAATTAGAAAATTGTTAGAGCCATATGAAATTGTTAGCGACGTACATGTTAGGTTTGTAGAAAATTTTTAGGGTATATGGTATAGGGTTTAGGGTTTATGGTTAAGGGTTTAGGATTTAGGATTTAGGATTTAGGATTTAGGGTTTATGGTTTAGGGTTTAGGGTTTAGGGTTTAGGGTTTAGGGTTAAGGGTTAAGGGTTTATGGTTTAGTGTTGATGGTGTTTAGGTTAATGGTTTAGTGTAACACCCTAAAATTTTACAAGTAGAAAGATATTTGTGTTGATTAATTGTTTAAAATAAATCTTGAAATCTTTTAAAGTGTTTGTGCGTAAAAGGTGAAAGTCAAATTTTGTGGCTGAGATAAGCTATCTGTACACGCATAGTAAAAATGGTGGTGGCTATGGTGGTTGTTCGGTCAAGCAAGTGGGCAAGTATGGTGGCTTTGATAGCTGGCTGAATCAAGTTGTTGGCAACATATCTCAATGCTTCGTCTATAAATAAGCATAAAGCGGAAGAATGGTTGACTCTCACTTCTAGACGTGTTTTTCTTCTTCTTCTCTCTCTAAAAATCTTTGCACCAGAAATATTTCTCTTCTCCCACCTTCTGTACCACGTAAATTCTCAAGAACCACCGTAGCAGCAGCGAAAAATCCTCTCTGTTTAGAAGAATTCATGAACGAAGCTTAACTTTTCATCCTTGGTCGCTGTGAGAATGAGTGTTCAAACAAAACACATGTTAGATCGAAAGAAAAGAATCTCTGTTGAGGTAAGGGGAGTTTATTGTGTTAAATAATGATTTTTGATATCATGGTTGGGTTAAAATATGTATCTGTTGTTTAATATGCTATGTAAGATATATTGATGGTATCTGTAAATGGTGTGAGGAAGATGACTACTGGGTTGGGTAAATCGGGTGGAGTATTGGCCGAGTTGCATGTGTCAAACCTTTGTTTGTGACGTCAGCTGCCCGGAAGGGTTGGCCGAGTTGCATGTGCAAACCTTTGTTTGTGACGTTGGCTGCTGGGAAGGGTTGGCCGAGTTGTATGTGTCAAACCTTTGTTTGTGAAGTCGGCTATCGAGAAGTGTTGGTCGAGTTGCATGTGTCAAACCTTTTTCTGTGATGTCGGCTGCCGGGAAGGGTTGGCCGAGTTGTATGTGTCAAACCTTTGTTTGTGACGTCGGCTGCCGGGAAAGGCTGGCCGAGTTGCATGTGTCAAACCTTTGTTTGTTATGTCGGCTACCGGGATGGGTAGACCGAGTTATATATCCCTTGTATTGTGATGTCGGCTATCGGGATGGGTAGGCCGAGTTATATATCCCTTCTGATGTGATGTCGACTACCGGGATAGGTAAGCCAAGTTATATATCCCTTGTATTGTGATGTCGGCTACTGGGATGGGTAGGCCGAGTTATATATCCCTTTGATGTGATGTAGGCTACCGGGATGGGTAGGCCGAGTTATATATCCCTTGTGATGTGATGTCGGCTATCAGGATGGGAATGCCGAGTTGTACGGTTTAAGTAGCATGCATGTGTGCATGCAGGACATAACTTAGTCTTTTTATACCGGGTTTCTTACCCGGAGTTGTTCCCTCAGAGCTATTAGAGCTCGTATCTTCTTAGGAATAGAGCCACCAAGTTACTTACTCAGCAGAGCCAATGCCTTTTCTTTAAAAAGCTACCTGGTTCCTACTCTGCAGAGCTCGTACCTTTCTTTAAAGAATTACCGGGCTTCCTTACGCGGACAACCTTGTGCCCTTGTCCGACCTTGCTCAGGATTATTACATCAGTTGTTATGGCTAAGTGCCAATCCGGACACCTAATATTGCACACCTATTCACTTGTTTGTAGTGTTTGTGAATGACGTTGAGATTGGCCATTGTATTGGCTTGAGTCATTAAATGCATTAATATCATGGGGGGTGTATGGAGTCTTGGTGATACATTGATGGAGTCTTGGTGATATTTTATGTATTGACGTAAGATGTCGGGACTGGGTGGTTAACCTTGCAAGGACCACGGTCAGTGCATCAGTGTACCCAAGAATGGGTCAGTATATATGTATATGGGGGGCGTATGACATTATCCTACCCGGGTCGAGTTGAGCATGGGCCTGGGTCATACGTTGATAGAGCCCATGTACATACTTCATGCATAATGGAAATAGGATGGTGGCAGTCGGGTACAGAGGTAGTAGAGGGGCATCTCTGTTTGGAACTCCCTTGTGACTTAGGGCTGATCACCATGAGGGGGGAGCGACCTGTGCACGACAGAGTGACCTTGATGAGCTTCTGCATCATTTTCCTGAGAGAGGCTATTTCCATGAGGATGGTACCACATTGCGCTGACTAAGAGATAAGTCTGGAACATGCATCATGACTAGTCATTTTAAGATGAATTGTGAAATGTGTTTGGACGGGTTGTCCATGGTTGAATGCGTGATAAAATATTTGAATATTGTTGTGATTTTACAATGTTCGAATTATCTTTTTATAACTAATGATATTTATTTAATTATTATTTTACATGATGGCTCACCTTTGCTTTGTTGTACCTTGTGGATTGGTACCTGTGATGATCTCGAACCATGTTCGTGTGAGCAGATGGACAATAGTAGGAGACCGAGAAGATGACTATGTTGGTTGGAGCCGCCAAGTAGCCGGGATGTAGATGGGTTAGATCCTGGGCAAGGGTTGTATTTTTGCTAGTTACACCCCTTGTCTAATGACTACACCCCGAAGTTTTGCCAGTTACACCCCATCATTTAAATCCTTGTTTCTTTTGAGAATTTTGTACAATTCAGACTTGGTTATTTATAATTACTACCAACTTATGATTATTAATATACAAGTATTATGATGTATTGAACCTTTGTGTATTCGAGTTTTGATTTGTGATATTGATTATACTTATGAAAAATTTACTACTATTTTTATAAACAAACTTAAAGGAATTTTCAAATATAAATTACATTTAGTGTTTAGGGTGTTTGGTTTATGGGTTTAGGGTTAAGGGTTTGGGGTTTATGGTGTTTGTTTGAGTGTTTAAGGTTTTGGGTGTTTGATTTATGGTTTAGGGTTTAGGGTTTATGGGGTTTGGTTTAGGGTGTAGGGTGTAGGGTTTTCAGGTTTAGGGTGTTTGTTTTATGGTTCATTGTTTTGTGTTTAGGGTGTTTGGTTTAGGGTTAAGGGTTTAGTGTTGATGGTGTTTAGGTTAATGGTTTAGTGTTTAAGTGTTTGGTTTACAGGTTTAGGGTTAAGGGTTTGGGGTTTATGGTGTTTGTTTTAGGGTTTATGTTTGAGTGTTTAGGGTTTAAGGTTTAGGATTATTAGTGACGTACATTAGGTTTAATTTATTTGATAGGATAATTATTTGTAATGTTTTGTGAACCGAAGTTAATTTTTCTTTAATTTAAATTATCATTTATTTATATTAACATACTCATTAGTTAGCTGATTCATCTTGACTGATTCTTCACGCTCTGGATCCGATCATGACGGTGAGCCCATGGATCCGACGACACATGTTATCCCTACCCCGTATAAGTTAGGTGTTTTGCGTAGGCATTCTCAGCGGACACACATTTCACAAGTTGTGTGGAATGAGGACACAACTTGACTGTTGAAGACTCGACGTGGTAAAGTGACGGGGGGCCACATCACGATGATATACCTTACATCGTTGGTGATATGTGATATGCTGCTAGCATATGTAGTTTTTAGGGTAAATTCATTAAGAAACTAAGCATAAAATGTCAAATAAATGTTAGAATAAGTACAAATCTCATCATTATTGTGTTTATCACTGATTTTATGCATTTTTTATGTTAGGAGACAAGAAAAGAAAGAAAAGAAGCAAAATAAAGAGCTAATGGTTTCTGGAAGCTCGCGCCAACCGCGCCATGTCCACGCTGATCGCGCGAAACTTACTGGAAGTTCACGCGAATCACGCCATATTCACGCCAGTCGCGCGGATGTCACGGGAAATAAGAATTAGCTTAAAGATAACATAAAAATAAAAGCTATTGGGTTTTTATGACCTAGATATAAATAGGAAAGTAGTAGGACGTTTTTAGAGAGGAACATAGAGGCAGAAATAGGAGAAAAGAGGCATTGAAGGAGATCAAAGGAGAAGGAAGATCAAGAAGGAGGCCAAGATTGAGGGGTTTTCTTACTCTTCATTCTTTGTATTCTTTCTCTTTTACCTTCTTATTATTGTATTAGAGCCTGACACAATCATGTCTGGCTAATTCCTCTTTGATTGTGGTTAAAGCCAAAGCCAATGTGAACTCCTATGTAATTTGAATTGGTATTAATATAGTTTATGATAATTGTTTTACTCTACCTTGTTCTTTAATTACTTTTGCCTCAATAGACTTGATCAATCTGTTAGGGTTCTAAGAGCTAGGATTTACAATAAGGATATTGGAATTTTAGTCTCTGAAAGCGGTAGAGTAACAATCTTTACATTACCTAGGGATAGGGGTGTAGGATTGCAGAGTAATAAATATATTAGCTCAAGGCTTAATTTAAGAAGGGATTACTAAGGAATTAGAATTCTTAGTTAGATTAAAGGGTTAGATTACTGAGGAATCAGGATTTAACTAAATTAAGTAAGATATATCCCTTGAATAATTAGAATAAGCGAAGTTAATAACTAATTCAATTATAGAAGGTAGGGATCAGAGGCGATTGTGCTTTAATCACAATTCTTCCTCATTACTGCATAATCTTCAATTTACATTGCATTTGAAGTTACTTAAATTTTAATTCAGTTTTGTTATAATTTCTTAAATCCAAATCCCAATCATATTCTTTCAATTATATTATTTCTCTTCCAATTTAAAGATTCTAAATTACAATTAAATTTAGTGCTTCAATCTTCGTTGGGAACGATAACTCTACTTATCATTTTATTACTTGAACGATCGGTGCACTTGCCAAATCCGCAACAATATGTTAAGAAATGCTGGCTTTCTACATGTCGCACGCATGCGACATATTCAGGTATGCAAGTAGGAAATGAGTAAACATTTTTTTTATAACTGTACATATGAATTGATTAGTTAATTTTTTTTATATCGATCCTGCGCTTATTAATGCTCTGGTTGAGCGGTGGAGACAAAGACCTATACCTTCCATATGAGGGCAAAGTCATTACAGGAGTCACCGTAGCTGAATGGGACACCGTCATTGAGAGGTTTTAGGTCATGAACCTTAGCCAGATACCGAGCTTAGAGGTGGACATTTGAGTCTATCTTTCTTTGATAGACATTTTGCGCACTGGGGTGAGGTACTTCCCGATTTGGTCGTTGTGATGTGCTTTACGAAGGCGCACATTGCGTGACTTCTTGGAGCATGGTTGCTGAGTGACAGATCCAAGGGGAGCATAGTCGTGGTGTGTTACGTCCCATTGCTTGCTAGGGACTTCAAGGAGATTGGAGGATATGGCTGGGGCTCTATGGTCCTTGCACATTTGTTTAGACAAATGTGCGAGTGTACAGATCCACACAGAAGTGACATTGGTGGGTGTCATATGCTACTTCAGGTGTGGGCGTGGTTGAGATTCCCACCCATTGCTCCAGCTATTCCGTAGCCTACTCATCCGGAGTGGCATTACGGACACCGGTATGTCTTAGTATATTTTGTTTTGTATCAATTCTTGGAATTCAGTCTTATAATATTCTAATGTTAGTTATTTTGAAATAAGGTTTAATGTTTTAGGCCAGTTTCAAGCACACGAGTTGCTTTGGTATAGGATAAGATTGGAATCCCTCATTTGGGATGAGGTACGTATAGTTATTTTTAAGTGTTCAGTCCTGTGCATTTGTGCTCCATGTCGTTACATAATTGTGTGTTTATTTGGTCTGTACAGGTGGTTTGGCAAACCATATGGAGAGTTTGACTTTCTTGGTGCATCTGAGCAGCAGCGACTGTTATGGATGGAAACTACTCCTGTTATATGCTTCCACATAGTTGAGTATTCGCAGCTGCATAGATGCATGCACCAATTTGGGAGGGATCATCCAATCCCACGTACTCCCAGGAAGTTAAAGGGTGTGCATGACCTTTCCTTGCGCGGTAAATGTGAAGATAACTGGGTCCAAAAGCTGAGATCGTTTATTAAACATTAGGGACCAGCACATCAACCTTCCCCCTCTGGTTCAAGGCTTCATGTCACCAAACCATGAGTGCATGGTTTGGTATAGGGAAAATGGGAAGCGGTACATCTTGAAGATGGCTGCCAAGAGTGGTCGTGGTGTAAGTTTTGCTGACATTATAATTTGTCTTTTTATATTTATTATGATAGAGAACATGATTCACACTAATGTTTATATATTTTAATTTATAGTTTGATGGGCTGGAGATGTTGTACTTCGCGCTTGGTCATGAGCAGTGACCAGGTTACACCCGCGAGTGGGCACAAGAGGAGGTCGGTCGCATGATGTCTATCTTCAGAGAGAGTTGTCGCCTGGAGGAGGCAGGGCCACATGCACCTGAATCCCAGCTTTAGGAGGAGTCACAAGTGTCTGTTAGCGTTGGCCGTCAAAGACAGGAGGGACATGGGCTAGAGCGTCGACGGAAACAGATGCACCATGTTCTTGAGCCCATTGCAAGTCCCAGGCCTCCCACTCAGGGTTGGTTTAGGCTTCCAATTGTAGCATCAACATGCGGCAGCCAGCCATTGTATTACGAGTCTAGTCCGCAGGGGGACATGGGGTACGAGGAATTCAGTTCGCAAAGTGATATGCCTCCACCGGTTGACTCCCAGACCCAGCCTGTATATATGGCTACTACAATGGCGATGACATCAGTAGATGTTGGGACAATAGTGACGTAGCTCCTGCAAAGTGGACTGGTGTCGACATTGAGGAGATGCTCTCCCAGCTTGATTATTCTGCAGCAGGTTGTGGGGGTTGGCCGTCAGATGTATCATATGCCACCCCAGTTGCTGAGCATCCCCGGCCCTCATCTGCTTTCCTTAGTGTATGTGAGGTGTAATCAAACCTGTAATTCTACAGTACGATCCAGAAATAGAACGGACTGCCAGGAGGAATAGGAGATTAATTAAACAGAGAAAGGAAGCACAAGAATCTAGTTCACAACCCGAGATAGAACTGGAGATGGCTGACAGAAACAACCATCCACCACGCCCAAATGATGAATTGATGGAGGATATCCTTGCTCCATTATTCACCAGGCCAACATCTAGCATTGTCAGGCCACCCATTGAAGCCAATCATTTCGACATTCATCCATCCTTAATTAATTTGGTGGAACAAAGTCAGTTTGGTGGAGAAGATGATGAAGATCCACATGATTTTGTTGACAGATTTCTAAGGATCTGTGACACCATTAGACATCAAGGAGTGACGGACGATGCAATCAGGCTTAGATTGTTTCCTTTTGCTGTTAAAGGAAAGCTCTCTGGTGGCTAGATAGACAAACTTCAAACAGTATCACTACTTGGGAAGAGCTAGCTGCAAAATTCTTCGCACAATATTTTTCTATGGAAAAATATAATAATTTAGTGAATGAGATTACTAACTTCACTCAGAATGGAAGAGAGACATTGTGTGCAGCTTGGAATCATTTCCAAGAATTGATCAGAAAGTGCCCTCAGTATGACATGCCAGTTGGGAAGAAGGTGCGCATTTTCTTTAATGGAATGACGCCTGAATCCAGGTTAATTGTAAATGTTGCAGTGGAAGGCTCAATCAGATCAAAGACAGCAACTCAAACCTATGAGTTGATAGATTCTTTGGCCACGAATGAGAATGAAAGTGTGGTAATTCAGCCTAAACGTGAGGTTATTCAGTTGGGAAGCAGCGATGCAATGCTAGCTGAACAAAAACTCTTGTCACAACAGTTAGCCAAGCTCAATGAGAAATTTGATAAGTTTCAAGTTATTGCAGCTCAACCGTCATCAATTAAAATGAATGTTGTCACTTGTGAGTATTGTCAAGGAGATCACGAGTCTAATGAATGTCCTACATTAATAGGAGCTGATCCAGTTCAAGTGAATAGTGTTTGGCAAGATCAAAGGCCTCAATAGAATTTTCAGAGAAATCAGAATTTTTCTATGGGGAATAATTTTCAGAGGAGATTTCAAGGAGGAGGGTTGGATTACAAATCTAATAATTATTTACAACCTCCACCTATTCCACCTAAGGAGCATATTCAAGCTACCAATGCATTCATTAATGAAACCAGAGCTCATCATAAAAATCAAGATGCTTCTATCCGGAATCTAGAAAATCAGATTGGTCAATTATCAAAGCAACTTGTAGAAAGACAGCAAGGGCAGTTTCCTAGTGACACAATAGTTAATTCAAGAGAGCAAGCTAAAGTGATCACCACAAGGAGTGGAACTGTGCTCACACCTCGAGAGAAGACCAATGAAGTGCAGAATAAGGCCGGAGATGAAGCTGAAACAAATCAAAATGGTGAGAAGGAAGCAGAAGTAGAAACACAAGCAAGCAAGGAAAAATAACTAGTTGTTGCAAATCCTAAGAAGCATAAGTTGCAGGAATGTGAAACAGTTGTGCTTACTGAAGAGTGCAGCGCTATCATTCAAAAGAGAGTTCCTCCCAAGCTTCGAGACCCAGGGAGTTTCAATATTCTCATTGCAATAGGTAATATCAATGTGGGAAGAGCATTATGTGACCTTGGAGCAAGCATCAACCTAATGCCCTTATCAGTATGCAAGTCTCTAGGAATTATGGAGTTGAAGCCAACTATGGTGTCTCTTCAACTTGCTGATCAATCATTGAGGAAACCGAGTGGAGTCATTGAAGATATTTTGGTAAAGGTTGATAAATTTATTTTTCCTGCTGATTTTATAGTTTTAGATATGGAAGAAAGTGAAATACTTGTTCTTTTAGGTAGGCCATTTTTGGCTACGACTAGAGTTATAATTGATGTAGCACAAGGAAAATTAAAACTTAGGATGTTTGATGAGTCCATAATTTTTAATGTATTTGATACTATGAAAAATCCTATTGACAAAGATGATTGTTTCAGAATTGATGTGTTAGATACTATAGTGCATACAGAGAAATCTATTGATCAAGAACTTGCAGAGGAGATGGAGATTAGAGACAAAGACACTTCATCAGAAGAGTTGGAAGTTGTAATGGAGGTGCTGGAAAAGAAAGAAACTGATATCACAAGTGAAGCACCAAAATTAGAGCTGAAAGAACTTCCTGAAAATTTAAAGTATGTGTTTTTGGGTGAGGAAAAGACATATCCTGTTATTATTAACAAGGACTTGTCTAGAGCTGAAGAAGAGAAATTAATCAAGATACTCAAAGAACACAAGACTGCTATTGGGTGGTCTATCTCTGATTTGAAGGGTATTAATCCTTCTTTTTGCACTCATAAAATATTGATGGAAGATGACATAAAACCAGTGAGGCAGCCTCAGAGAAGACTGAACCCTATAATGAAAGAGGTGGTTAGAAAAGAAGTTGTGAACTTGCTGGATGCAGGAATGATTTATCCTATTTCAGACACTACATGGGTAAGTCCAGTTCAAACTGTCCCAAAGAAGGGTGGGATGACGGTAATTCGGAATGACAACAATGAATTAATTCCCACTCGAACTATCATGGGATGGAGGATGTGTGTAGATTACAGAAGATTGAATGATGCCACAAGAAAAGATCACTTTCCACTTCCTTTCATTGATCAAATGCTGGAAAGATTGGCAAGCCATGCTTACTATTGTTTCCTTGATGGATATTCTGGCTACAATCAAATTCCAGTGGCACCGGAAGATCAAGAGAAGACAGCCTTCACTTGCCCTTTTCGAGTTTTTGCTTATAGAAGAATGTCATTCGATCTTTGCAATGCACCGGCTACATTTCAAAGGTGTATGCTCTCTATTTTTTCTGACATGATAGAAAAAGGTTTAGAAGTTTTCATGGGTGATTTTTCAGTTTTTGGTTCTTGCTTTGATTCATGTTTAGTTAATTTAGCTAAGGTATTAAAAAGATGTCAAGAAACCAACCTTGTCTTGAATTGGGAAAAATGTCATTTCATGGTATGTGATGGAATTGTTTTAGGTCATAAAATTTCTGGGAAAGGAATAGAAGTTGATAAAGCTAAATTACTATTGATTGAAAAACTACCACCTCCCATTAATGTTAATGGAGTGAGAAGTTTTTTAGGTCATGCAGGCTTTTATAGGAGATTCATTAAAGATTTTTCGAAAATTGCAAAACCTCTTAGTCAACTTTTATCTAAAGAAAATGAATTTCTCTTTGATGAAGTTTGTTGTAATGCATTTAATTTGTTAAAAGAGAAACTTACTACTCCACCTGTTTTGACAGCACCTGATTGGAATTTACCTTTTGAATTAATGTGCGATGCAAGTGCATATGCCATTGGTGTTGTACTTGGTCAGAGGAAAGATAAAATGTTACATGTTATATACTATGCTCGTAAGGTTTTAAATGAGGCACAGGTTAACTATGCCACAACTGAAAAAGAAATGTTAGCAATAGTATATGCATTAGATAAATTTAGATCTTATTTAATAGGTTCTAAAGTTATTATATTTACTGACCATGCTGCACGTAAGTATTTAATGACTAAGCAGGATGCAAAGCCACGCTTGCTGCGATGGATGTTATTGTTTCAGGAATTCAACTTAGAAATTAGAGATAAAGCTGGAGTGGAAAATAAAGTTGTTGATCATCTATCTAGGATTCAGGACAAAGACTTGCAAGATGGACCAGAGCTGGAAATTAATGAATCTTTTCCTGATGAGCAAGTGATGGTAGTTCAACTTGGGCCATGGTTTGCAGAGATGGTGAATTATAAGGCTGTGGGAGTAATACCTGAAGATCTTACTTGGCAGCAGAAAAAGAAATTTTTCCATGATGCAAGGAGGTACTACTGGGATAACCCATTCCTTTAATTTAATTGTACTGACGGTGTTATTCACAGATGTGCAGATGAGACTGAAATGCTTAATATTCTTTGGCATTGTCATTCTTCTAATTATGGAGGACACTTTGGAGGTAATAGAATAACTCATAAAGTATTGCAAAGTGGTTATTACTGGCCTACAATCTTCGAAGATGCACGTGAATTTGTGGAGAAGTGTGACAAATGTCAAAGGATAGGAAATATATCTCGTAAGGACGAAATGCCACTTAATAACATCCAAGAGGTAGAATTATTTGATGTTTGGGGAATTGACTTTATGGGACCATTCCCTAAGTCATATTCCAACCAATACATCTTAGTGGCCGTGGACTATGTGTCTAAGTGGGTGGAAGTAGTTGCTTTACCTACCAATGATGCAAAAGTGGTGATTTCTTTCTTGGGAAGGAATATATTTACTAGGTTTGGAGTTCCTCGAGCTATTATCAATGATGGAGGCACACATTTTTGTAACAAACAGTTCGAGAATTTGCTTAGTAAATATGGAGTTCAACATAGAATAGCTACACCATATCATCCTCAGACGAGTGGACAAGTGGAAATTTCCAATAGAGAACTGAAGCGAATATTGGAGAAAATAGTGGGGAATGCTAGAAAAGATTGGGCATTGAAGCTACATGATGCACTTTGGGCTTACAGAACAACTTTCAAAACCCCAATAGGTATGTCACCATTCCAACTGGTGTACGGTAAGTCTTATCATCTCCCTGTTGAGTTAGAACATAAAGCATTATGGGCCACTAAGTTTTTAAATTTTGAACTCTCTAAAGCTACTGAAAAATGATTATTACAACTGAATGAACTTGATGAGTTTAGATGTGCAACTTATGAGAATGCTAGAATTTATAAAGAAAAGACCAAGCAATGGCATGATAAAAAGATCCATCTAAAGGAATATTAGAGATATGAGGATGATATGGTGTAGCCTGGAGGAGGCAGGGCCACATGCACCCGAATCCCAGCTTCAGGAGGAGTCACAAGTGTCTGTTGGCGTTGGCCGTCGAAGACAGAAGGGACATGGGCTAGAGCGTCGACGGAAACAGATGCACCATGTTCCTGAGCCCATTGCAAGTCCCAGGCCTCCCACTCAGGGTTGGTTTAGGCTTCCAATTGTAGCATCAACATACGGCAGCCAGCCATTGTATTACGAGTCTAGTCAGCAAGGGGACATGGGGTACGAGGAATTCAGTTCGTAAAGTGATATGCCTCCACCGGCTGACTCCCAGACCCAGCCTTTATATATGGCTACTACAATGGTGATGGCATTAGCGGATGTTGGGACAGTAGTGACGTAGCTCCTGCGGAGTGGACTAGTGCCGACATTGAGGAGATGCTCTCCCAGCTTGATTATTCTGCAGCAGGTTGTGGGGGTTGGCCGTCAGATGTATCATATGCCACCCCAGCTGCTGAGTATCCCCGGCCCTCATTTCCAGAGTAGGCCACTCCATGTCCACCTCCCTATGTAAACCCTCATGAGGCAGGCCCTTCTTAGCCAGACCCTTCTCATCCAGACCCTTCTCCGCGACCGCGTAGACAGAGGCTACCTGATCATCAGGAGCATCATTATCAGTGACCACCAGCGTCTTAATTTTTGCGCCGTTTGTGTTTTTTCATTTTAGTTTGTCATAGATTTTATTTCCTAACTTACATTTGCTTCGAACATTTTTTTGTAACAGTTATTTTAATTAGTCGACATATTAACAATTACTAACACTGTGAATAACAGTAATTGATATGAGAGGCAAACTGACAAACGACAATGAACAGTACTTATAAAAGAAGATAACGGAATAGACATTTTAAATAACAATAACAATTGAAGATAACCAATCTTTATAAACACTACTTAATACAATGAATCATTCTAGTCAGCATTATGGTCATGTCTCATTCCATTTGGGTAACTGGTTTGTTAAAAATAGCTAAAATCTCTATTGGACAAAAACATTTCCAGTAGTTGGATTCTGCTAACATCTTTAACACGTCTTCATCGCTTGTCAACTCTATTATGTGATATTCGAGTGTGTAGTCTGAATATTTTGCATGGGCTGGCTATCAGAAAAACAATTTTCTTACCACCTGTGAGTTGTGAATTCCATAAGGGGGAACCCCAACAGGCGCAACTTACTTGATGACATCCTTAAGTGTTTCAATGTTGCATCCTGAAGGAATTTCAAACCTTATTGGATTTGTTCCAGTGAAGGAATAACCCACAAAACCGCCTTGTCGTGCTATGTTCCACTTGCCGTTGTAATATAGCATTGCATCATGTGTAGGGACGATGGTGGATCGAAGTAGGTTGAGTATACCATCGGGTGTTCTGTTGATGGTGCATAATATTTCTATAGGGCCAACACTTGACACTTGGTCATTGCACATTAACATTGTGCAAATATCATCATCATTTGTGAGTTGCAGAGAATGAAAAAAATATCGCTGACTTGCATGTAGGGATGGCTGTTGGTAATAGATTTTGTCAACAACATGGTCATTGATTAGCAGAAGGGTGTCATGCATCCTACTCTTGAGTGTCTAAAAATAACAGTCATTAGGAACTCGCATTGGTATTGGAGTAGGACATTCAAAAGAAACACCAGTTTCGTTGTGTTTCATTGATCCATTTGGAAAAATGAATGCTAATTTGGAGTTACCAATGGTTTGACTACTTGTTTCTCCTAAGAATGTCATAGTATTTTGATTTCGGAGGTATGTTGTGTGGGAGTGGGAGTGTCTGGCTTATATAGGGGTCAATGACGCCCAAATTTAGGCGTATTCAGTCACGTCCTATTTGTTAGGCATGTTCAGTCACGCCCTATTTGGCCCTCATTGACTCCTCATAAGCGTAAATAATTTCAAAATAGTCCCAAATTTATATTACAATTTTATTTATGAGTCTCATGTTCGAGTTTAGAGTTTAGTGTGTTTGGTTTAGTGTTTAGGGTTTATGGTGTATGGTTTAGGGGTTAGGGTTTATGGTTTAGGGTTTTCTCCTGAGGGTGTTTGGTTTAGTGTTTAGGGTGTTTGGTTTAGGGTTTAGGATGCAACGACGGCAGAGCCCCATTTTCGTCCACCTAGTTTGTTATTTAGTTTTCCATTTTGAAAACGTGATCGTCGCATGTGTAATCACATGCAAAACATGATGAGTAATATCACCTCTCTCAACCAAATACAGGGGTAAGACAACATATTTATAAATGAAATACATTAACATAACATTAATTAAAAAAACATAATTACAAAATCATGAAGTACCACCACGAGTAGGACAATTTCTCCGATTATGTCCAACTTGCTTGCAAATTCCGCATTTGGCGCGTCTTTGACTTGTTTCGACTTCGTCCATCTCATTACGTATTCTGGTGGACCTTGGACGACCCTTTGCACGTAACATTTCCCTGTCAGGTATGACAACTGGATTTTCACTTGGTGGAATAGCACGTTCATTACCGATTGACTGCCATGACAATGAATAAGCCTAAACCAAGTTGCTTACGAGGAAGACATCATCCACATACTGATAAGGATTTTGGCGAACATGTAAAGCAGCAGCTGCGGCGTGACTACATGGGTATTTGAAGGCCTTAAACTTGCCACACTGACAAAAACACTCTGCAAGGTTGACTGAATATGACCTCTCCCAGCCCTCCTCCACCTCAAATAATGTTTGATCAACATTATATGTGCGTACATGGTGGCCTGTAGCAAGGGACTGATTATGCCTCATAGCATCAACCACATTTTTGCAATGTCGTTGTGAATAGTCAAGCTATGAAGCAGCCGCCTGACCCCTGCATACAAAATAATGAACCAATCGGGTGTACGTTTGCTTCACAAGAGCAGTGATAGGAATGTTCCTTGCTCCCTTGAACACCCTGTTCACTGATTCTAACAAGTTTGTTGTCATATGGCCATATCTTTTCCCCTTTACATCATATGTACGTGTCCACTTTTCCTTAGGGATGCCATCAATCCATTCTGCAACCTCGGCACTGGTATCACGAAACCGTGCAAACGCTATATCAAAATCAACCATAGAGGGAGTATAACCTGCAGAAAACCAATATCATTAACACTATTCTGTTTACAGATTTGTCTCAGCTTAATATATTCAAAATAGTTGTTAACATACCTAAAGTCATGAGGGTCTTCTTCCATCTTGCATTCTTGAACCTTTGATTAAAATTACTGGCAATATGACGAAGGCAAAACACGTGATGTGCAAAAGGTGGTTGCCAAACGGCATGATTCTCCACAGCAGATATAATGCTGCGGTGCCGATCTAAAATGAGACATATATTTTGCATTTGGGTAACGTGAAAGCGAATGTTAGCAAGGAAGTATTCCCAGGCTTCCAACGTCTCCCCCTCAACAATTGCAAATGCTAGTGGCAGGCAGTCATTATTTCCATCCTGACTCGTGGCAATCAATAATTTCCCTTTATACTTGCCATATAAATGAGTCCCATCAATTTGAATGATGGGTTTGCAAAATTTAAAAGCCTCGCAACACTATCTAAAAGTCCAAAAAATGCGATGAAACACACGCTTTGCCCGTACCAGTCAATGTGCCACAAAATAATCATTTATTTGAATATCAAAAAAAGAACCTAGTGAAAAATGAAGCATGTAGTTGCACCACCTAGGCAAAAATGCATAAGATTCTTCCCAATCCCCATAAATCATTGTCATTGCTTTCTGCTTCGTATACTAGGCCTTTCCATATGAAACTTTAAATTCATACGTATTGGAGATCCTCTCCTGAACCAATGCAATTGACATAGATGGTTCCTCCTTAACCATTCCTAACAATGAAATTGTAACATTGACATTAACAACATACCTTAAAAAAACAATATTTTTCATATAGAGCAAATTTAATAGAAACTTACCTACTACAAGTGAAGCAATAACATCAACATCAAGTTGTTTGTGACCCTGTGTAATATGGTCATTCAGGCACTTGTGTTTTCCACCCAATCTTGAAACAAACCACTTCTCACCTTACGTTGGTTTAATTACCCTAACCTTCCAAGGACAATCATCATTGTTTCTAACACACTTCATGCTAAACTTGTTAGGCTTGCTCTCAACCACAATTGCTTCTTGGTGCTCCTTCACGAGGTTCCGCTTAATTGCAATTTGGCATCCTTTTTGGATGCAAATTCTTGTTTAACAAACAAATCATCCCCTAATTGCCATGGACCTTACACTGAACCCGAACCCGAAGCAGAACCGATAAAAGATTCTTCTTCACTTGGATGATTCCAATCAATATATGTGTAATGTGGAATTCTATCCCAAAAAAGAATGACCTCAGCACCTAAACATATCAAGCAAATAAATTACTATAACATAAAAATATACATATATGACTACATTCTCATTGATTTCAGTCATCTAAGATACCTTCAACAGGTTGTTCTGCTTGAGTAGATCCAACGTTCGCATGATGACAGATTTGAGACGACCCCACACTAGTATCTTCTTGGAATTCAGTCGCGTGCACACCAGCATCCTCATCATTATCCAACGCACTAGCATCCTCCTGAAGAAGACGATCTTCCATTGCGATATTTTCATCATCGTCATCCTCGTCATCATCATCCATAACCCAAGTTGGGTCATGTTCAGCTTCCTCAGACACGTTTACACTTGAAGCAGCATATGATAATGCATTATGTGCAGAATTAAAAGCGACGGACTTTATAGGTAAAACAACATCCTCTGTTGTGGTAAAATCCACGTACAACTCTAGAAAATCTTTCGTTACCTGCTTGAAAAATTCTTCCATTACCAATTCTATGTCTTCATCATTCAAAACTTGAAAACTCATGTATTGTTCACGTTGCCATAATCTTGCCGTCAGCAAAGTCATATATTGGTTGTCTAGCAGATCTAATTTTTGTCATATCTTCTTATGTAATTCACTCAGTGTTGAGCTTCGATTGATACGTGTCTGCCTCTTCTCCCCTTCAAAAACAATACCATGTCGCCCTTCAACTTTCCTTCCATTAAAAAATAACACAACACGAGCACTCTCATTGCCTGAACTCATTTTTTTGCCGTCAACAAAAACAAAAACTTTAAATATCCTATGAAAAATTGGATTTAGAAGATAACCTGTGAAGAAATGGATCAGGAGAGCGTTGTTTAAATAAAATTTGCGCACTGAAACACGCCTAATTTAGGCATGTTTGACAGCCCCAGATTTCAAAATATTTTTCAAACAGTCCCAAATTTCAAATTATTTTAAAAATTTGTATTATTGATAAAAATTTGCCGATTTTAGAATTACTCTTGTATTTAATGTCGTTGGTGATGCATGCAATACTGCACTTCTGCATATTTAAATACTTTCAAAATAAAAATCTAAATTTAACTAAACATAACTCTGCCTTTAATAAAGATAAGCGGGAGTATTATTCTATTGACATGCATGGCTTTTCAATTTGACCGATAAATATAAATATAAAAATTAAAATTAATTTAAGAATATAGACCAATATTCACTCTCAACTTAACATATTCTTATTTCTCTACACAAGTTTTTTTCTGTGATCCAATTTGCTCCCAACCTCTTTGCCCTTTGGATATATATATATATATATATATATATATATATATATATAAATTAGAATAAAAATTTTCTCATGCTAAGAATATGCTTAAAATTTCTCAAATTCATGGTATACATGTTTAATAGAGTGATGTCCAATATTTAGCTTAATCAAGCTCAGACCTATTAACAATAATTTGTTGACTATTAGAAAGACCTAATATATTATGAAGTTCAGAATTAAACCATTAATAGTCAACAGTTCGAATAAAAATTAGTAAGGAGCTTGGAACTCACTGTCTCTAAGCACGCAGAAAGAATTGTCATGCCAGGCAATGCATCAATTCAACGCTGCAAAAGGTTAACATTACAGATATTCGAGATGTATGTGATTTAAGCTATGATATCTTATGCTTTCAATATGGCACTAAGACAGTTTATGACCATCATGGAGAAATTCTGCTTTGCATAAATCACTCGATGATTTGTTATTATCTCCCTAGTTTTTTACTCT
>QARZ01000584.1:310855-361255 GCA_013407115.1 Glycine latifolia | reverse complement strand
CAGAAAGTGGGCCTGTGAGATATCAGTTTATCAAATCCCTGATATCACATTTGTGATAGCCTTTTAAAGATCTAGACGAGTTAAGAGCACAAGTAGCAAGATAATTTAAAATGGAAGAACTTTCCAAGTTCCGTAACAAGATTATATTTTGAGAGCAGGAGATAGGTGAAACAAGTGGAAAAGACAAGCTCAGACTTGTTTAGGACAAAGCTTTGAAGAGATCTACAACCAGATGGCCAAAATATGGTCATTACACTCTATTGAATGTCCACCAAGCACATTTACTTGAAGAAGCCTTCAATGCGAAACACTCCCATTACCTCCAACAAGGTCTGTCAATTCTGCAGATCGATCTAAACAATGACATTATCACCAAAACTATGGTCATACTATTGAAGAAAACAAATGAAAAACGTGAGTAGGTAAGAAATAAACCAGAACACAGCAATCAAACAGAAGGAGGATATTTAGCTAGACTTGTTGTTATAAACACCATTAGTGGCGGTTTTGTAGGTGGAGGAAGCTCCAAGTTAGCCCGAAAGAGACATTTTTGAGCCATCAAAAGTGGGAACCATGTCCAGGGAGCACAACCAATAATGAAGAGATCAATCTGTTCAATAATATTCACATATAAAAGACTTTGTGGGAGCAGATCCCAAATATGATGATCAATGTGTCATCACTGTAGAAGTCGCAAACTGGGACATGAAGAAAGTTCTAATCGATCAAGAAGCTTAATTGACGTGCTTTAATAGTTAACTTTCAAAAGGTTAGACATCTCAACAAATCTGATTAAACCCTATCAGGAATCTTTAGTTAGTTTTTCAGTTGAACGAGTTCATACTTGTGATTATGTGGAACTTAAAACCAATTTTGGGGTAGGGAAACTCTCTCAAACAATGCTCGTCCAATACATAATCGATGATGCATACACACCATACAACATCCTCAATGGATGACCTACTTTGAATGCTCTCAAGGCCATCGTCTCCACCCAACATCTTGCCATGAAGTTTCCTAACCCCAAAGGTGATATTGTTGGGAAATATTTGAGAAATTCTATTCAGATAAGGAAACTCAGATGATAGAAGGAGAAGAGAGATATCATTCAAAAATAATTTAAGTTTATTGCAAATAATAGAATTTACAATGAATGGGTTCAAAGAACTTTCAAGATCTTTGAACCCAGGATTCAAAGCTCCTTATAAAGGAAACAATAGCTAATTGTCTAATTGAAAATGGTTACAAAAAAAAAATAGAAAATGGTTAGAGTTATAACACAACCTATGTTAATGAACCACCAAACTGGACACTCCCTTCTACGTGATTGGACGCTCCACCACATTATAGAAGATTGGATGACCAACATAGAAGACAAGAGTACTAGACAAACAACCAATGCTTCCGTCCACTCTATCTCTATTGTCCATCGTCCAACAAGCAACAATCTCCACCTTGGTCAATAATCTCCAATGGAAACCCAAGATTTCTAATTAGAACCTTCAACCAAATCCCTTCCTTTAATGCTTTTGCTAGAGCCATTTACTCCACCTTGTGCTAGGTCCGGTCTGGTGCATATCATAACATACATGAGATTATCTACAATACTTGCATAAGGAACACGAGACATGTATTCCTTTCTTTGATTCTTACTAAGTATTATTGAGTTCAGATAGACGAATGGACACTGCCAGAGAAGTACATACTGGTTTTGCGGATGATATCCCAAAAAAATTTAGTACTTTATAAATGTATTCCTTCTAACACAGAAATAGCTTTTTCTGGACTCGATCCCTCTTGATCTCCATGCCCATAATCTTTTCAGTAGCTCCCATGTCCTTCATCTCAAATTCACTACTGAGTAGTAACTTCAGCTTCTAAATTGCCAACATATTTTGAGATACTATGAGTATGTCTTCCATATAGAGTAATAGATAAATGTGAGAACCATCCTCCACCTTGATATGATAAACACATGAGTCATAGGAACTTCTGAGGAATCCATGCGAGATAGTGAACTCATCGAATTTTTTATACCCATGCCTTGGTGATTGATTCAGTCCATAACAAGACCTCTTCCATCTACTAACAAAATTTTCCTTTCCTTTCACCTCAAAACCTTCAGTTGTTCCATCAAAATGTCTTCCTCCAGCCCTCCATGGAAGAAGGTAGTTTTGACATTGAGTTGCTCTACTCCATGTCCAGAGTTGCCACTAAGGCCAACAAAACACATATGGAGGTGTGTCAAACTACTTGAGAGAATATCTTGTTGTAGTCAATTGCTTCCATATGACTATAGCCTTTAGCTACCATATGCTCTATAAAATATGACTTCTTCCGTGGACAATCCAAATTTTGTCTTAAAGATCCACTTGCACCCCACTACTCGTCTACTTTCAGGTAGCTCATCTAAATTCCAAATCTAGTTCTTTTGATGGGATTCCATCTCTTCATTCATAGCCATCGTCCACTCTTCAACTTTAGAACAGGAAATTGCTTTCTGATAAGTGGTTGGTTCAAATGAATATATTTCTTCTGTCACCTATAGTGCATAAGATACTATATCATAGTCATATCTTTCAAGAGTTTTGATTCACCTTTGTGACTTTTTCGGTGAAATGATTTTTGGTTGCTTTAGATGGTTTTGACTTGTCCAGTCAGTCCCCTCAACTAGTGCTGAATTCTGATGTTGATGGTGCATTTGAAGATCCTGATCAGTCTCATCAAGAGCTTCAAATTAGTTCTAATAACTAATGTTTCTAATTGTAGGTCTCTCAAACTCCACCTACTTAGTGACATTCTCAGCCTTGCCCAAATCTTCATTAGATTTAGAATGCATCATATAGAGTTCTTCAAAGACAACATCTCTACTCAGAATGAGAATTCTTTTAGATGGAGACCAGACTTGAAATCCTTTGGCTCCATCTCCATACCATAAAGAATCCATTCTTGGCTCTGGGCTCTAGCTTACCTTAACTTACATGATAATATGTCGGATATCAAAACACCTTTAACATTGAGTATTCAATTGGTTTGTCTGACAATACCTCAATAAGGGTCTTGAAGTCTATGGCAATGGACAGTGAGCGATTCACAAGATAGCATGTTATGTTGACTGCCTTAGACCAAAAACTTATATTTAAGCCTAAACTAGATAGCATGCATCTGGCCCTTTCCAACAAGGTCCAATTCATTCTTTTAGCTACTTCGTTTTGTTGTGGAGTATATCGTACAATATGTTGTCTTGTTATGCCTTCATCTCTACATAATTCATTGAATTTAGTAAAACAGAATTCCAAACCATTATCATTCCTAAGATACTTTACTGTCTATCTTGTCTAATTCTTCATAAGAATTGTCCAATGCTTGAAAAATTTGAAAGCTTCATATTTCTGCTTCATCATGAATACCCATGTCATCTTGGAGTAATCATCAATGATGGAGAGGAAATACCTTGTCCCTCCCAGTGATGGAACTCTCAAAGGCCCCCAGTAGTCAGAATGGACATGGTCCAACATGGCCTTTGTTGTGTGCACAGTCTTTGGGAACTTCGTCTGGTGTTACTTCCCATAAACGCGATGCTCACAAAACTGAAGAGGCTCTACCTTGTGATTTCCAAATAAGTGGCACTTCCTCATAATATCAAGACATTTTTCACTCATTTGGCTTAGATGAAAATGTCATAGAGAATTACCAGATGAGCCATTGGACACATGGCTTCCAGATTGTGAAATAACAAAGACAAAGCCTACAACAGTGGACCCCTGAAGTATGCACAAATATCCTTGCTTGGTTCCATGCATTACCATAAAATCCATTTCCCTTTCCCTTTGATTTGCATAACTCCACCTTCAACCCAGCAAGAGAAACCTTTTGAATCCATGGCACCCACATATACAATATTTTTCTCAGGCTCTAGAATGTGATGAACTTTAGTTAAGATTGAAGCAACACCATCATGCATTATGATTTATAGAGAACCTATATGGACAGACTTGCAAGAAGCATTGTTACTCATTCGGATGTTACCACCTGACTTCTTCTCATAAATCAATGTCTATGTGGACACACATGATGAGAACAACCTGAGTCTAGTACCCATTGTTCAAAATGTTGTTGTAGTTGTTCTCCTCTTAAATTCATTTGATTTTCTTTTCTTTGAATCATTGATTGAGTTTTTTAATTGATGATTGGGGTTTTTAATTCTTTTAAAATTTATTTGGTTTTTTTCAAAAGCCAAATGACCTATTTGGTGATTTATTTTATTTTTTTGGGTTCAAATGGCCTTTTTGTCAGTGTAAACTTAACGCTGTTAATGAAATAAAGATATTGACAGCTAAAAGCCATCATAAAATGTACATTTTTTCTTTCCTTTATCTTCCTCCTCTTCTTCTCCCTTCTCCTTTCTCCTCCTTCATCTTCTTCCATCCCAAACCCAGTAACAATAACAAACCTCCATTATAATTGTTTCCAAAAGCTAGTCTATTTGCCAATTAAAATCACCAACTTATCATGATATAATCAACATGCACACTGAATTTCCATAAAATCTTATTTAAAATGAAACGAGTCACAACCTTTGAACGAGGGAAAAAAGAACTTGAAAACCTAAGCTTCCATTTTTTTCCCAATAGCGAAAAGCATTTTAGCAAAGAAAGTGAAACATGATAATTTTATTTGCTAGTCACTTCATGTCAAACATTTTACATTCAACCAACACTCCCTTCACGTCCAACTTGTAAGAAATTTTAAAAAAATGAACAAAAGCAAAAGGTTCTATAATAACTATAGATCCATGAACCTATATGACAAACAACTTATGGCACAAAAAATTCTCATTCAAAACCAACATTATAGAGAACCTAAATTTCTATGGTAAAGTTCACCCTGAAAACTATTTGAAATATTTTAAAAATGAAAACAAAAACAAAAAAGTGAAGGAAGAAAGAATAGATGCGAACGATGTGAGAGGGTTTTAGTTCTACCTAGATAAGAAGAATTAAGGGTGGTGGTGGCGATGTGCATTGTTCTTCTCAACTATCTCTACGGTAAGGGTTTGCAGTGCAGATCTTGCAAAGAGGAGTGAGAAAGAAACACTTCAAACATAGGATTGAGAGATAGAATGCAAAATGTGACTTCATATTCATCTTACAACAAGTTTATCGGCATTAAGGGCTTCGATGCGGGTTTGGGGGATTTTGTAACGACTCGCCTCGTCGCTACGGCATCACTAACTCTAATCGTGTGAATTTCAATTTTTAATGAAAACTCCATTAATTTGATTATGAAAATGATAGTAAGTTTTTCACACACGATGCAATTACAATAATTGAATACATATGTATACATATACTAAATCAGTACTCATCATTCACATGTTTAGAACTTAATTTAGTTTTACATGTATTTACAACTCAAAATATACATGTCCACAAAAAGAATTAAGGGACTAACTATGAAAGAGTTGATTAACAAAATACAACTCTTTCCAAAAATAATTCCGACGTCATCACGTCGACTTAGCGGCTCCAACAAAAAGAAGATCTCCCTCCAAGGTCACCTACTGCTGCTCATCTGCTCACACGAATGAAAGTTCGTGATCATCACAGGTATCAACCACATGATACAACAAATACAATGGTGAGTTTATTATATAAAAATAACAAACATCAGATAACAACAATTGGAAAGGAAACAACATTAACAACCACAATCATTACCAAAAGTTCATCAGTCCAATACACACTCGACAAACCCATCATCTAATTCACTTCACAACTCAAACAACCATGCTCAGAATGATGCATGCACCTGACTCATCTCTCAGAATGCAATATGGTACCATCCTCATGGAAATAGCCTCTCTTAAGAAAATGATGCAGTAGCTCGTCAAGGTCATCCTGTCATGCACTGGTCGCTCCCCCTGGTGATCAGCCCTGAGTCACAAGGGAGTTCCAAACAGAGTGATTGTCCCTTAGTACCCTCGGTACTTACTATCCATCATTCTATTTCCATCCATGCAAATATGAAGTATGAAACGTGGGCACCATCAATGCACTAACCATGGATAGATAGGGACCGGAATTTTAAACAATCCATTTTTCTCTTGGGATGCTTAAAATTTGTAAACCCTTCCGCGCAAGGATATCCAACCGATCATTGCACCCCATGTGGACATATACAACATACAACAATGGGCACCATCAATGCATGACCCGGCTAGGAACACATCCTTCCTCGCAAGGGTAAACCGTCATGCACCCCCATGGGTATCCATGTATATCCACATCACACAATGACATTGTTCACATCAATATTATCTCTCATCAATGTCATTACTAACCTCAATATCATCATCATGCATATCGATATCATCTCATTTCAACATCATCAACCACATCAACACTATCTCATTTGAACATCGTCAACCACATCATCATTATCTCATTTAAACATCACTAACCACAACAATAACATTTCAACATTTCAATTTCAATATCATCAACAACATCAACATCATTTTATTTCAATGTCATCAACAACATCAACATCAGTTTATTTCAATATCATCATCATAAACATCAATATTCAACATCATCAATTATATCAAGATTATCTCATTACATTATCATCACCCCAATCACATTATCTCATTTCAACATCATCTCATTCATTCACAGTCCATATTATCACGAGATTGGTATTTTAGGAAAATTCTAAATTAAAGAGGAGGACCACAATATAGAAAACACACTATTATGCCCATTTAAAAATTTAATAAAGAATTAAATATGAGGACGCATTATAACATTTTGGGCAGAGTCTCCTCTGGAATTAAGACTTTTCCAAAAATCCAATCATTACAACAACTACATCAGTCACAGTTTTATCCATCAACAAGCAAAGTCATCGCATCCCATCAGTTAAAACACAGTTTTTCTTGAAAACAAGCACACAATAGGAACAAACATACATCAATAATAAATATATCGCATTCCATTAGTTTAAAACATAAATTTTCTTGAAAACTAGCACACAACAGGGACAGGCAGATATCCTCATAGTTAGACTCCCTGAACCCCAACTATGGTACCGAAACTATAACTAAATAATAAACTCCTCTTAGCTAACTAGGAGTTCTCCTGTTAAAACCTCGCAGTGTTGTTTTGAGATCCTTTAATATGCGTGTTTTCATCTAAACGTAGAGCTCTATATAGCAAATCGAAGATAATTTAGTATAGATTTCAAAGGTAAGGTCAAAATTAACATTTGGGATCAAATACCCCCTCAAATTAAAAAGGGGCTAAAATGGTGTTTTGGAAGTCCACATCAAAAGACATCATTTTGAAATTCCGATCACACCAATGTGACTTGAGCTCAACAAAGATCATAGAAATGACATCTATTTCATAAAAATGAGACTTTTACAACATCTCATTTTCACAAGGTTTACAAAGGAAGTGTAAAACTCTCAACAACAATACCCAAAACACAAGAGATATCAAGAGAGGTTTCAAACTATTTAAGAGAAGACAAGGAAACCATGGTTACCTCAAAGAAACCAAGAAATGAGGATTGGAGGCTCCGTTCTCTACTGAATCCTCAAGTTGAGTTTTGAAAGTGGCGGTGGTTCGTGGTGGTCACAGGTGGCCATGGCTAGTGAAGGAGGAGAGAGAGGGGATTGGGTGGCTTTTGGAGGAAGAAGGAAGCCATTTTTTCATCATTTACACTACTGTTACTATTTAAAACCAACTTGACTTGCCCAGGCGAGCTAAAATGTCTGCCAAAATTTGCCTAGGCGAGCTGACCCAAATTTAAAATTTTTGCTTCTGTGAAAAATTAATTTCTCACACTTCAGATGTTATTTTACAATCTCAACGGTCAAAAGTTACATATGTGGGTTAGGAGCCTAACTTTAAAATTTTAAGACGATCCAACGATTAACCAATCCAGAATGTTGATTTTACTAAAAACATGTTTTTGGGTCAATCTCGAAATCATACAATTCAACGCAGCTCAAACAAACTCCACATAACTTGACATCCACACTAACAATTGCACATGGATAATTCACATAAAATTTCAAATAATCTAAACTAATCAAATAACACAATAAATACATTAAACATCTATTTTCAGTTATCGAAATTTCAGGGCGTTACAGATTTGGTGGCCTTGAGCTGAGGTTGTGAAGGGCGTTGCCTTGGGCTTCCACCATGACGTGCTTCTGGCAAGGTTTTGCGTAGGGATTCGTTAGTGGTGACCATGGAAGAAGATAGGGAGTGTGAAAGCGAAGGAGAAGAAGAGGAGGTTTGATACTATTAATGGGTTTAGGGTGGCAGAAGATGAGGGAGGAGGAAGGAGAAGGGAGAAGAAGACAAGGAAGATGAAGGAAAGAAAAATTTACATTTCATTGCAGTTTTTAGTTGTCAATATCTTATTTCATTAACGATGTTAAGTTTACACTAACGGAATGACCATTTTGGTTTTTTTTTTTTAAACATAAAGGACCAAAATAAAGTTTTTAAAAGATAAAGGACCAAATTGAACAAAAAAAATTAAGATAGATGACCAAATAGGTGATGTGGCCTTTTTCAAATTATTGTTTCTTTTTATCTTTCTCTAACCCATTGACCCAGTGCCTCAACTGGGTTGATGACCGGGTCGATTTTTATAACATTGGATATGGTAAATGAAAAGTAACACACTAGGAGTGTGTTTGGTTGAGATGACAAAAATAGAGGAAACATATTTGAATTAATGTTGAGTGTAGAAATTGTGGGATCCACCTTATATTCTCTATTTCTCTCCTTCCCCCCTCTACCAAATACACTATAAATAATCAGCACCATATTGGAGGTAGATTGAGGTCTTAGGAGCTTCTAACTTCTAATCATAGGTAAGAGAAGTGGTAGCCAGGAACACACTTTTTTATCACACTCTTTTGTACACTCTTTCTTATTAGTCAAATTTTTTTATTGAAAATGATAAATTTTGTGGATACCACATCATATTTATTGATTCTCTCTCCTAATCTTGAACTTATCAACAAATTTTAACCTATTAGAAGGAGTAGTGTTTGAAAGTGTGTGTTTTTAGCATTTCTCTTATAGGTATTAATATAAGGTTTTAGTAAATATGATGTACAAATTTAAATACCCATTGAATGTTGGAACTAAGAGGAATGGGTTGTCAGAAATTTAATTATATTATTTTTTCATAAAATATTATCAGAAAGATAATAAAATATGTTTAATTTAATAATTTGATAACTATTAACAGATTAATTAGGATTATTTTTATTAATATATGACATTTACCTATTGTTGGAAGGTGTAGATACAAGTTAATGTCATTTACGTATGGTCAGAGGTTGTAGGTACAAGTTAATATGAATTACCTACATATTTCAAACTTTTATGTATTGCCTGTAGTGACAATTAAATGTAATTGTAGATAAAATATATCCATAAGTAAAACTTATACTCACATACTATCTGATATCACTACACACCTCCTCAAAGTTGATGTAAAAAATGTTAGTAAATCAAAGTTCTTTATACATTTACTTACAACTTTTGAACTTATGGTGACTGATTTTGTCCATATAGATATAGGTCATTTTTCTTGTAGTGTTTTTGTGTTAGATAAAAAAATACTAATTAAAAGGTTTACTCTTAACATATTTTTATGATAAAAACTTTTGGTTTGCTATCTTTTTAATCTTTAAACTTTTGAAATTTATGTTTTTAGTCCCTGAACTCACTACTAAAAAAACATCTTTTTATGACGGTTGTTTACCACCTTTAACAACGGTTCTTGAACCGTCTTTATAGCGAACGTCGATGAAAGTATTCACTTTCAACGATGGTTTCAAAATCGTATTTGTAACAAACGATTCTACGACGATTTCTTGAGTGAACCGTCTTAGAAAATGATTTTTATAAATAAATAAAAAATTAAGAAAATGATTTCTAAACAGTTCTGAGGAATAACCGTCTTAGAATGTTCGTCACACTGTCTTAGAAAAATGTTTTTATACAAAAAAAAATTATAAAAGGGTTTCTAAGATAGTTGTGTGGAATAACCGTTTTAGAATGTGAACATTCTAAGACGGTTATTCTTCAAAGTCGTCTTAGAAACTATTTTTTCTAAGACAGTTTTACCACACAACTATCTTAGAAACGTGTTTTTATAATAATAATAAAAATTATAAAAGGATTTATAACCCAGTTGAGAGGATTAACAGTCTTAGAATGTAAACATTCTAAGACGGTTTTCCACATAACCATCTTAGAAGATGATTTTTTTAAAATAAAAAAATTGTTTCTAAGACGATTTTTCCTCATCTTCTAAAATAAAAAAATTGTTTCTAAGACGATTTTTTGGAAAAATCGTCTTAGAATGTAGACTTTTTAAGACGATTTTTCCAAGAACAGTCTTAGAATGTCTTTTTAAAAAAAAAAATTAAAATCAACAGTGCATTAAAATAACACAACAATACAAATATCCTGCATATATGAGGTACCCCTCATTAGCAACAAAGCAAGATTTCAAAACGGAATAAAGCAAGTAAAAGAAAACCAATAAAATAGCTTTAATATTGACAAGGATAGAACCATTTACACATCTTTCAGACAACATGTATCATGAAAATATCACAGTACACTAAACCATAATTATATAGTATGAAAAGATCCTGGCCCAGACCTTGCAAATTCAATGGCCATCTTTAGACCAGATCCTAGGCAGTGACCTTGCAACTGTGGATCTGCCACTCATGAAAATTCCTTGTTTCTGAACATTGGACATGCCTACAGACATTAGGAAACCAAGATGTTAACCTTGCAACTGAAAAAACAATCTTGACCATACTTATCAAATTGCAAATACTTATGTAGGGCTAGAACATACAAAACAAGTAATGCAATAATATTCCCTGGATATTATGTAGCAAGCTGAAAAGTAATTATTCACTAATTATAATTTATAAGTCTATTTACCATTCCTTTCTACAATACTAACATTTCATTGGAAGACTGGTGAGAAAATGCTCAATTTGAAACACATGTGATCCGATATGTTCAGAATATGTAGACGAGAGGAAAGCAAGAGAAAGGTGACATGGTAAGCAAACAACTGGTAAGACAACCAATCAACCAAAGACGACAACGACAACAAACTGAACTTTTACAAGAAGAAATAAACTCACAATTGGACGCAATCGAAACCACGATGTTGGGCTGACCCTGTGGATCATTAAACACGGATAAAAGATGTTAAAAATATAAATAGGAAAATATATGCTTCACTTATGTCTTCAATCTCAACATACATATATTTCATACATGTCATCTAATTAATATACATCACTGATCAGTTGCTAGCTGAATTTGCATTTATTAGTTCCAATTTCACAGCCAATGCTTATAGTAATATGCAACACAAAGAACCCAAAAAGTGAACACAACATGAAGGCAAATTGAACCATGTTAGCACAACAGTACCAGTATCACAAGTTAGCATTTTGTTACATATATAACAGCCATAATACTACTACTCCACTCAGATTATATAGCTTTGGGGTTGAGCATGAAACATGATGCAACAAAATTAACACATTTTGTCTTATAAGTTATAAATAAGTCTGACAATACAAACAAAAACATCCACCAACTTGTGTTCAAAAGGGTAGAGAGTACAAACAGACCCATTTATCCTCCCAATAAAATAAACCTTACTTATTGTCTTTTTGAATATCAAACTCTAGAGCACTTGTTTATAAATAATTAATAAATATCAAGTGCTTAAAATAAACCTTAAGATGAGTTATTTAAGAATAAAATAAAGAATAATAATTAATAAATATCATATTATTTTAAACATTTCACTAATATAATTTATTTTTCTCTATTTTTTTCTATCATTTCATATATCATATATCCTATCAAATTTATATTTTCTCTCATTTTTCTTTTTGTTATTAGGTGTGCAGTAGCATATTGGTGTCAATATAACATTCTCCTAAAATAAATATCTCACTAGCTTATATATTGCATTGCACTCTAGGACGGTTGGTCTAGATCATGTGATCTAATGTAAATTTATGTCATATTTCCTATCCAATGTTCTTCTTTTTTTCTTCTTCATTTTTTGATCCAAGGCTGGACAACCAAATTTGACTATCCAAATCACCATCAAAAGACAAGGACCATGTCATCAAACCAAAAACAGAAAATGACATTAATAATAGTGCCTATGGTTTTGTCGAGTTTCTTTTTCTTTTGACTAGGCAAAGGATGTGACATTTTGGAGTTGGGGTTTGCCTTTTTTATGTTTCTGTACACGTGTTAAGTCCTTGGCCATTTTGGGTTGCCGTGTAGCCAAGGCATATTATGCATGCATTCCGACAAAGTAATTGAGTTTGAGAGGTACACTCACCGCAAGTGATATGATGCCAACGCGACAATGCCAGTTTTGACAGCTGTGGTGATGTAAGGCGACACAAATATCAGATTCGTGAGTGATTGTTGTTAGGATAAACGTTTAAATAAATATTGTTTTATGTAGTTTGAATTTTAAAAGGAGTAATATGAATAGATAAGATATGAGGATAGATAAGATATGAAGAGAGAGATATTATAGAAAGATATTAGAAAGGATATTGTTTAGATTTGAATTTGAATTGTTTTAGGTTTAGGGTTTTGTTGCTTATAAATAGCACATTATATAAAGAGTTCTGTGTGGCTTTGGCAGACTATTATCAATAATATTAGAGAGTTTCCGCCCCCAGTAAGTGTGAGTGCATCAGTGAGTGTGTGAGAGTGGGCCTAAATATCACAACGAGTGAATTTGTGATATCAATTGTGGATTCAAACCCTTCTTCAGTTCTCGTATCTGAACTCATCATGTTCAAAATTGCACCACAAAGAAAACTACTACAATAGTATCAGATATCTATCCTTCTCGAGAGACAAGATTAGAAAATCAATTAATTGTAGGCAGTAGCACATGCTCATCAAAAATCAATAATAATAATAATGATCAATAACTTTTCAAAAGATAATCGGGCATATGTATTATCCACATAAATCAAAATAGTTGGACTTTATAATTGTGTTAATTTTCTCGAGATGTATCTCACATACATAGTGTGAACTTTGTTCTCATGCTTAAAAAATGATTCCTCTAGCTGGTCCTACTGGATAAGAAAGTTCATGATTATGGATGGTATGGGTAGGACTAGGACCCAATTCCACTCAATAGTGTTTGGCTGTGTGGCACTGTGAGTGAAGTGAACGTGTTAAACACTACTAGAAAACCTGACTTTTACGACGCCCTTTCGAAGTCGATTTCCCAAAAACCGTCGTTGAAATGAGTGCGGTGGCATTTTCGTAAATAAAACAAACTTTTCAAACACGGCGAACCGTAGTTGTTTAATTATTTCGAAGACGGTTCCAGCTAGGACCGTTGTCATTTAAATTAATTCAAATATGGTTCGGGATGAGACCGTAGTTGATTAAAATCTAATTGGGGCTTTCCCTAACCATTGATTGTATCCAAAGGTGGAGATTGCGCGTTTCAAAAAATTCCCCTTTTCCTCTTCCAATCACAAGAGACCCTTCAGTTCACACTTCACACATGACCCTTCAGTTCACACACGACCCTTCTTCTTCTTCTCTCAACATAAAGCTTAGAACTATATTCTCGGCCTCCGTCAATTTTAAAAACGTCGATGTCCCTCTCCTTTCCTCCACCGAAAACGCCACTGTTTCAAGCTGCGACTCCATGCACCTTCGCGCGGACCACCCGTACTCGATAGGGCGCCGACCCCGCGACTGTGAGTTCGTCTTCCTCGACCGGCGCGTGAGCAAGCGCCACTGCCAAGTCCTCTTTGATGCTTCCCTCTGCAAACTCTACATCCTCAACAGCGTTCTTCTGCACACCCACCACGACTCCACCGCCGCCACATGTCGCCTCCTCGTCCACGAGTTCAGAAAAGGGGCGACGATGTCATTTCACGGCAACGGTGGCGCGCTTCGAGAAGCTTCCAACGGGGTTTTCGTGAACGGCGTCGAGATTCAAAAGGGAAAAGCGGTGGAGTTATCGGTTGGAGATAGGGTTTCACTGGTTTGTGGGAACGAGAACTGTTCTTGCGGGATTGGGAACGGAATTGGGTTTGTTGTTGAGAGAATTTATTTCGACGGGTGTGGTAATGAAATTGATGGGTTAAAAACATTCTCCGGACATTCGCAAAGTGGGAAGAGGAATAAGAGGGTTTTTGCTGTGAAGGCTAATGATTCGAGGTATGCCCGTTTGGAATTTGGCTTCAGGTTAATGATTGTTAGTTGGTGCTACTTAGAGAATTGATAAGGCAGTCTAACATAGAAATGAAATGGTATTGTCATTCTATAATTTAGCATGCCTAACAAGATCGACACTAGGAATAGTCATTTTATTCTATTCCATACTTTCTCCTTTCCCATTCTAACTTCAATAATTCTAGTGAACCAAGTAGGCCCTTATATCATTGTTAAATGTAGCTAAGCTAATACTTTTCTTTGCAGAGTTTGGAAGATGAGGTTGTTAGCAGGACAATCTTGAGACTGGCAAATTTGAAATCTTGGTACAGTTTGTCTTATGGTCGATTTCAGGTAAGATTGAATTAAAAGGATGATGAAGAAGGAACCAAGTAAGTGTCTTTCTTCTTTTTCAATTTTATTACGACTCGTTTCCAAATAGGCACCCAACTGTATTGATTATTCGAGTGCAACCTGCACTTAACACTACAATGGCTGGGAAATTGACATGTGTTTTTGAACTTTTGAAGTATTAGAATTTGAATTAATTAGTTAGTTCGGAAGTATTGTATTTTGTAACAGTGAGTGTTCGACAGTGCATTCTGTGACTTTTTATTACTGTTTTTGCTTGAAGTTTCTGGTATTGGGAATGAAATTGAAATGAGAAGGTGTTCAACACTTTAGTAATTAGTGATACTGATTGAGGTTCAATCCTTTAAGCTTCTTTTACTTGTTACCGATTGTCACTTTTTGGATGGAAGGATGGACTGCTACGAATTCAGATTGATATAAAAAATACTGAAAAGATTGCTGGATCTAAATATGAGAAATGCCATGGCAAGTGTTGTAGGATGAAAGATGTAATAGGAATTGTTACATGGGTTGGGGGAAGTTACTGTTATTATTTTCAAGTCTGTATTTTTTAGAAATAGGTACTGGTTGCTTACTTGATTTTTAATTGCTAAAACGTTGTATGTAAGCAAGTGATTTATCCCATCATGGCACACCCCTCACTGCCCCACATCCCCCAAGCCAGTGTACTGCTTCAAATTCATCCCAAGTCTTTAAATTTACATTTTTTTTAATAAGGAACACCTCAAATATTGGTTTATTACTGTAAAGTTATAGTAGATTAGAGTTTTTAGTTTGCATGTTTCCATATTGACAAAAAACTGAATGCTATGAGCGAGGAAATTAACTGATATTGTCACATGTTGTGTTGGATGATGGCTAACTCTGGTTTCCTTAGTTTAATTTTTTCACATTTATGTTTCAAAGCTCATTACTGGGCTATGATGTGCCTGAACAATTATTGATGATGATGCTTGGGGATATACACATTACCTATGATGTATGGGTGTTCCTTTAGTAGATAGTTGTGATGCCCATAACGGTACTTATTGGGTATATACATCCAATGCTCACTTGATTATTGTATGTGATTCACTCCAAGTACAAGTTAGTCCATGCAAAACATTAGATTTTGTTGCTAAGTTGTTTGCTTTGTAACAAAATTAAACAAACTACTGCTTCACTCACTCCCTTCAAAACTTGTGCCTTCCTTGAATGTTTTTGCTTATTTGAGTTAGAACATAATGAAACTTTTATTTTTCTTATGATTTAATTTAATTTTTTTGTTGTGTATGTTTTTATATTTCTTTGTGATATACAATGCTATCCTTGTACTCTAGTTTTCAGAATTTTGTTGTACAATGTACCTGTACCATTACTCTTATCCATATCCGTGCAAACTACCAACCAATTATGTCCCCTGCTAGTGCAATGAGCCTATAGAAGACAATAGTACTTCATTGTTGTTAACCACAGCTGCTCATAAACTAGGATCTCAGTCTGAATCAGTTATTCTCTGTGCAGCTGGAGTTCCCCAAAAAGGGTGTTTTGGTCTTGTCTGGTCTTCAACTTAACTTTTGGTGTGATTTGTCTGCTCATTAAACAATGTTTTGTCCATTTTTGTCCTACCCATGTGCATTCTACTGCAGTTGCAGGCCCTTCCACTTTGGCCCAGCCACCATTGTCTCCTTATGCTTCTAGTAAGTCATCACTTTTCCCCCCCTTATAGATAGCTGTTTTGCCTATTGCTTTTGCTGTTGCTTTTCTTACACTACTTCATTTTGGCACTTTCCAACACCTCTCTCTCTCTCTCCTATTATCACTCATCTAGCAAAGGTTGTCACTTGTGAGAAACAAATGGGATAAAAAAAAATACAAGTATATGCGATCCCTTTGCCCTATGCTGCATCATAATTTATATATCGCATATGCATGGTCTACACTCCACAATTAGTTTTTTGTGGGTTTTATTGAGGACAAATTTTGGTGATATGCTTATTAACCGTGGTGGAGCTTGAAAAAAAACATTGGAGGGACCAGAGTAATTAAAATTATAATATATAAATTATATAAATATAATATTTTTATTAATATTATTTCCTATACGTGATTTTAAGCATTTAATTAAGTTATATTATATAAATTTCCTACATAATTAAAATATAAAGTCTTAGAATAACTATAGATTACTTTCAATTAAAGTACTTTATGTTTTTTCAATGAATAAAATTAATTAATAATCGAGAAATAAATACCTCTAGAAACTTAAGAATGTTATAGAAATCTTATTAAAAACAACTAAAAATATAATTGGGACTGTGTCACTGCTTGGTTGTCAGGGAGTAGTTAACGGCAAATTACTGTGCATGGGATAGTCTCTATATATTTGCATTCGGTGTATAGGGCAACCATCCATCATTAGCAGGGGTTTTTTTTTTCTGTTTTGTATATGGGTTATTGTACCCCTATACCATTATTTTTAATATATTATTGTACTGCCCCCTAAGGCTTTGTTGTTGTTATAAACATAACTATATATTTCATGACGTAACATGAAAAATCTAGCCATGAAAATTATTGGCCATATGGGAAAAGCTTTGAAGATAGAAGAAATGGAAAAAGAAAATTATTTCAAGATGGGACACAAAAGATGAGGATTAACTATTACCCCCCATGTCCACAACCAGAAAAGGTCATTGGCCTCACAAATCATTCAGATGGATCAGGTCTTGCTATCCTCCTACAAGCCAATGAAGTAGAAGGGCTCCAAATTAAGAAAGATGCCATGTGGGTTCCTATTAAGCCCCTGCCTTATGCCTTCATTGTCAACATTGGAGAAATATATACGGTAATATAACCATCCATCTCACTCAATATAATATTAATTCCTGAAATTCTAGGCTTTATTTTTACTAAACATGCAGTGTTGTCTAACTCCTACATTATTTTATTATTATTATAACACAGATTTCCCATAAAATTAACGTTAATTACAGTTATACTTTTCTTGATTAAAAAGTGGCACTTTAATTCCTTCCTTTTTCATCTTTTATAAGAACTATATATTGTGTTATTGTTGTCTAACTCCTGCATTTTTCCTATTAATTTAGGAGATTTTGAATAATATTATTTGAAATTTTAGTTCATTTTGTCTTTAAAAAAAAATTAAAATATTAGAATAAAAATATTATCTATTTTATATATTTTCCAAATTTGAATTATGATTTCTATTTATTTTCTCTCTCTATATATAATGTTTTTATTATGTATACTATTACATATAAGCCAAAACCGATTGTATACTATTACTAATAAATATCAGAATAGGCTATATTAACTGGCTTGATTGCTAGTGTTTAGTAAATTTAGTGGATAAACTAGCTAGTTTTATTTTTGACAAAAATAAACTAGCTAATTGATAAATGTAAAATAATATAAACAAATATTTAATTATTTGCTTATATTTATTGCAAAACTTTTGTGAGTTTAGAGGAGTCTATGAAGGGAAAAAGTATTTAAATTAACTAAATGTTTCTTACGAAAAATTTAATATTTTTATAAAGCGTATAAGGATTTTTTTTTTATTTGTTTTGCATTCATTGTTAAAGGTAATTATTGGTGAGCCCATATGAGAATTACAACTTTTTTTTTTACACAATTACTTAATTATCTAACTTTTTTTTATTACTCTATTTTTCTCTATCCTGGTCATATTATCATAGAGCACGGGTTAGGTATTCAATTCTTAGGTCTATCTGTATTAAAAAGAATATGTAAAGAGAGATTAACTTTTAAATAGATATTTATATCATGAGGTATTCAATTCATGGATTTGAGTGGAAGTTTAAGCATATATATAGGGGTAAATTGGTTTTGATATGAGTAGTAAATTTTAGTTGCATGTTCAAATTCTAAATGAATATGAATATTGTGATTTGCATCAAATGAAGAATGCTAGAGACATAGTACTCATATCTGCTTACAACTGGTTGGAGTACATTCGTTTCATCTAAAAGATTGGTTGCTGGACACGCTTTTGTGTTTCTAAGGTATTGAAGATCAAATTTTCATGCTTTGTATAATTTCTTGTTTTTATTTTGGGCCTCCTACTGAGGTTGCACTTGATTGTTGCAGGGGAGAGCATGGACAATTGAGAGTCGGTGTTAGACGTTTAGCGCGGCAGCAGAGTCCTATGCCTTCATCTGTGATATCATGCCAGAGCATGCATCTCGGCGTGCTTGCCACTGCTTCCCATGCTCTAATGACTCGTACAATGTTTTTGGTTTATTATAAGCCAAGGTTTGTTAAAAAAAAATAATTGTATTGTATATGTCTTGTCACTAGCTTATAGTCCACCAATCTGTGATATCAATTATGTTGCAGGATTCAAACATTGGTAATTTGGAGCTTGGTTCAGACTTCCAAAGCAACACCGGTGAAGACAGCCACAACAGTGATTCTCAATTGGAAAATAGTATCTAGTGGGTGGTCCACGAACTTAGTATCTGTAAGTAGGAAATCAAACTGTTAGGCGTCTAAGTTCATTCTAGAAATACTAAGCTAGGATGGTAGCTACCATCCTATATATTGACTTATAATGTAGTTAGCCATAATCTTGTGTATAGTTAGCACTTATCTAGTGCTGCCAGTAAGTATTATAGGAAGGATAAGTAACTAGTAAGCTTTCTAAAGCTTATAGACACCCTACTTTTAACGTTTTGTGGGCTGGGGTATATGGGTTCAATATCATTATCCTTTCAATCACTTTGGGTGTGTTTTGGGTTTGTGATTTCATTGAAGCTTCTGTTCTTGATTTCGGGTTTAGAGGCCAGCCAAGCTTCTGTTTTCCACTTTGAACTTTCATGTTTACTTGTATTTTTGTTATTATTATTTGTACGAATAATGATGATCCTCCTTCTTTTTTGTGTGTTGTTTTTGTTTTCCATATATTGAAGGTAAGGCTCACCACATATAATATATTGTCTACTTGAAGAGAAGAGAGGAGAGACCTTAGACCTGGTAGCTCCACGCGTAATCAAGGCACTCCATTGATGCATTTGACTCATTGTATGAGGTATTATTCATTTCTATTCTCATAAGCCTTCACACATTTGTTTTATAAAGCACCTTCATGTGTTCAATTAACATGGTGTTTATAAATTATAATTAATTTCTATTCTTCCCCCCTTATGCATTTTTTTGTAGTTTTTTTTAAATTTTGCTTTCCTTTCATTTTTTTCCCATGGTGGCATGGGGGAAGAGGGTTTAAGGACTGAGGTCCCACATCATTAATTGTTTCACATGTGGGGCATCCCCACTTCAGTTAAGTAACTCTCTGCACTTACTTCTCCAAAGCTTGGTCACCCTTTTAGGCTTTGGTTAAGTGGAATCCTTCCATCTTTGTGATCTGATTCAAAACAGCTTTTAACATTTTTCTGTTACATGATAAAGGGTCTAAGCAATAACCCAAATTAGGTGCTCCTCCATATGCATTAGTTGCATGGTTGGCAGGTAACTTAGGCTCCATATTGACCATGTGGTTGAAAATGGGGCTTGTTTGGTTCTGAGAGAAAACGGAGAAGCAGGGCACTTGGTCAAAATTTATGTTAGAGATTAATTCATGAAGAGATGAACATTCTGTGTCCTCCTAGCAGCTACCCAAGCTAGGTTTGGCTGAAACTTCTCTGGTTTTGTATAAGACCGTACTCAAAACCCAATCTTCCTGCATGTACACAAGGTGCAAATATTTTAAGATAAGGTCATCAATTAATATTGGATGAAGCAAAAAGTTAAGAAAGTGAAAGGAATGCAATATGATTGATCCTATAATATATGCTATGTTCTCAACACAACCAAAAAACGTTTACACTTGGAAGAATTTGATGCTTTGATAGGCTTACATAAGTGTGTAATAAAAAATTCGTAGAGGATCTTCTTAGGTAAGCTACCCAATATATCTTATGTAGTCACGATTTAGCCAATAGTCACGTGAGACAAATTGGTTTCAGCATAGCCCACAAATGTTGACCCATCATATTTGGCCTATAAATCTTTTTTGGCCTTCTTGATATCAAATTGTTAATAGGCACCTCAATAATTATGCTGATATCTCTTTTGTTACTGTTACAAATGATATGAAGTAATTTACTTTTGTATACATAATCTTACAACATAAAAGAGCTGACAGGGGAAGCTGTAGAATTTTGAAATACTATCCCCATTTAATGAAGAAAATTCATTCTTTATTTCTTCGAATGTGTATAATTTATCTGATGTTAGCTTTTGCATTGTCTTATACTGCCATTTTGTCATAAACCAATATATATTAATGAGCTTCGGGGGATCTGCAATAGAAGAGGATGGAGATATTATAGCCAAATTATTTGGGTCAATTGGTGTTCTTATATATATCTAATGATTCTTTTTTCTTGCCTAAGTTGATAACTGATTTCTGTTCACATCATAATATTATATTATTTTATTTTACAATGGATGAACAATTAACCTGCCCTAGCAAAGCCGCACCACATACACACACACACACACTCATACAGTGCCTCATTTACTCTTCTAAAATGGTTCTTGCAGGTTCATCACTTGTATTTGTAAGAGCTCTTAATTTTGATGTCACGAAGAAACAAGAAAGTCATGTTTAACCATTAAAGCAAATTGAAAAGAGTGAAGAAGCTGCAAAAACACTGCAAGCTGGGACACAGTATTACTCAAGGCTCAAAAGGCCAGTTTCCATTAGTTGAGCTCATTAATTAAAAGATTTTTTTTTATGATATCTAATAGTTGTATTCTTGAGATGTTATTGTTTCCACACTGACTGCATGATTCTTTCTTACTGTGCACAGCTTGCGTTAGTCCTACTGATATCAATGCTGATGAAACTTCAATAATCTTGAGTGTGCAAACCGTGCCTGCAATATTCCAAATAAGCTTGTAGTAAGTTTCCACAATACTTTGTTACTTAAGCTGTTGTCCTTTTCTTTGCCTTAGGAAGATGTGGAAATTCATTCTAGTCAAGTTATATGTTATAAAAGTGTTTCTTAAGTTCCTTTTCATGTATCATACTGTGATTGTCATATATAGAACTAGGATTTTATTTTCTTGATTGCATATTCACTGAATTTCTTGATTTTATTTTCTTAAGTTCCTTTTCATGTATTAATATTTAATTTAACTTTTTGTTAGTCTAAATTATTTTTAATTCAATATAAGTAAAAAATCTGAACATTTAAATTAACATACAGCTTGATATCAGCTCAATTATGCTCAAATAATATATGCTAAAAAAAAAAAAACAAAACTTATCTACTGCGGTTGACTATAACAACCGTAGTAGAAATGGGCACTAATCAAAGTCGGTTTTACACTCAAACCGTAGTAGAAATGTCACTAATCAAAGTCGGTTCTTCAGATGCACCGTAGTAAAAATGTCACTAATCAAAGTCGGTTCTTCATACCAACCGTGTTTGAATAGACACTAATCAACTACGGTTAGCTATTAGAACCGTAGTAAAAATGATGAAATTTTTTTTTTTTTTAAAACCGATTAATCAAAGACGGTTATACAATAGAACCGTAGTCGATATCTCACTATTCAAACACGGTTGGCATAATAACCGTAGTTGAAATAACTTTTCAAAGTTGGTTCATCGACCGTAGTGAAAATACGCACAAATCAACGACGTCTATATCGACGACAGTCGTACGACCGTAGTAGAAATGCGCCCAGAACCGTAGTGGATAACAGATTTTGTAGTAGTGAAAGACTCTGTCAAAATATGCAAATTAAGTTTTATCTATGAAATTATATTTGATCCAGTCATAATCATATCGCGTTAGGAGATGTTTTTTTTCCTTCCTAAATCAAAATTTGAATAAAAAAAAGTTTATTCAATCAAACCATAGTTAATTTGCAAATTAGTAAACAAATACTAACCTGTATAATACAATATTCCATGTACTTTTTTATATAACTTTTTAACCTGTATTTTACAATGGTACTTTTATATATTAAGAAAGAGAGACACAAGTAATGTCATGAAAATGAAATACTCACCACTTCAACACCGTGCTTCTCGGCGTGAGTGAAATAAACCAAGAGACTTCCCAATATAACGGACGTCAATGGCGCCATTGCTGACACCCAAAAAAACCTTGGTCGTTTTTTGCTCTGCATGACATCACAAACTAAACTCAATCCATTTTTTTTAATTTAATTAACTGAGAAAACTTAACCACACCTATTCTGCAAGTCATTGTCAGCGAGGAAATGGAATTTCTAAGCAAGTTAAATTAATTTAAGTAAATTATGATTATCATGAACACCGATTATGTTATTAAGACACGAGATAAAAATATAAATATAATATTTATGATGTGATAAAAAGAGATATTAGGAAAAAATTGAGAAGTGTTGGTGGTATTATCATATAGTATAATTTATACATTTTGTTATAGAAGCAGCTGGACACATGATGAAAGAAGGATAAAATGTCAATTGCAGCTGAGGAAATTTGCTTATTTTGTTGGTAAAGAGAGTAGAACCTAACCAGCTTAGGATTGAAAATATATCTCAATTCCAAAAGATTAATTAAGCTGATATTGAAATCCCGTTTCTACAAACGACGGGCATAAATAAATGCAAAGAAAAAAAGTGATAGGAATGCATACTAATCCGTTCACAGTTATTATTAAGTCATGTCTGTCGGTGAGAGCGTATATCATGAATCAGCAGAGTGTCACCTCCGTTACATAACTTAGAAGCTTTCCTTATCTCCTCTTCCAAATCATACTATGAGCGCTGATATCAATAAAAGTAGAAGTTCATCAGTTTTTTATATTAATTACAAAGGATAAACCCTTAATGAAAATTATGAAACTGAACTAGTTTTATAACTTTGAAAAGCTTCCTCAACCAAAACAGGAAAATGGAAACAAAGGAGAAAATAGTCTGTAGTAAGTAGTCTCATACAAATTTTATGTTTTCCCAACAGATAGAGCCAGTAGGCATATTTCCCAATTAATGAAACCAAAACCGGGAGAGAATGAGAGAGAGAACAATTTCAAGGTGCTCCTTGGAATATAATGTATAATATTGATATAATAGATTATAAATAAATGTGAATGTGTGTCATATTCAAAACCTTTACATCAAGTGGCTTCTCTGATGTGGAACCAGCTCCTTTCCTCTGAATAAAAAGAACCCCAAAAAAAATAAAGAATAAGGAGATTTTAAAGGTACGAAAAATATAAAAAGATAAAGTCAAATGTTAAATTAAATCACTGAACTTAGGGGACTTAAAAACTAAAAAATTTGTAAATTTCCAGCTACTAAATAAATCAGCGAGGGAAATGAAGAAAAATTACTCAACATTACATAAATTCATGGAGATAATACCATGTTTAAAACAAAAATGCAAGGACATAAATAAAAGAAAGATTTACTCACAGAATTTTAAGGAAGCATCTCTGAATGAAAAGACCCTTTATTGGGCAAATTCTCTTCTTGTGATGTGCAATCATGAACATGATCTAGCAAATCAACGTCACCATCATATACAGCACCAAAAGTCTTGCAGATAGACATATAACTACACAGATACATATTTCTTACCTTTCAAGTGTAATTTTGAGAAATTAATTAATAGTTATAATTTTCACTATTTACTTCTTTGAAGAAGAAATCTTAGCAGCAAATGAGCAAACTAAAAAATGTCTCAACCAACACACCTATAAGAATACTCCATGAGAAATAAACTGAAAAGGCCAAGAATAATCCACAGATATGGTACAGATTCCAAAAGCGGACGTCCAAATTCCAGAACAAGATCCACAGGGAATGGGCAGTATTTATTTCTCTTTAGAAAATCAAATAAGTTTGGTCCAAGCTTCTCAAAGACTTGATAACACCATTAAAATGCATTGAAAGGAATGTTTCTGCTTAGTTATCAAATCCATGAATAAAGCCCACATGGACATATATAAAAACAATCCACTATAGCTGAACTTCACAACTCATTCATTAGCAACATGAATGAGGATCAATTGTAACATCCCCAAAATTATAAAAATGTGATGATAATTGGATACAAGTATGTTTAGAGAAAAATAACTATATTACTCTTTTCATGATGCAGAAATTACTAGAAAACCCTTAAGATGAAAATTTCAAAAATGCCCTTGGACATTTTTGAAAATAACCAAAATACCCCTAGGTTGAATGACATAATTACCAAAAAGCCCTAGGCCAAAAATGCTCAAATAACTTTAGAAATTTTGTAGAAACTTGATGAAATTATAAAATACACTTAGCTGACTAAGTATCAACATATTTTGTGACACAAAACTCTAGAATAAAATTTCTACAAATTTTGGAAGATGACAACTTTGAGGCTGTATTCAAGAAAAACTTAAGCATCAGAAAAATATGGAAAAATGATACATAAAATCTATAAAATTTTCTCTTAATTATAGGATGAATAGACCTATTTAATAAAATGATCTAGTAATTTTGATGGTCAAAAGAAGTATAGACCAATCAAAAATAAGATAAAGATGTAGTCTAGAATGAAATGTTTATGTATTGCCCTGTATAAGACTGCTTGGGATTAATTTAAACTATCATTGGGATAAATTCTTAGGAACATCTAGAATTCTAATATTCAAAATTTTCTTTAGATAAAAGAATTCAAATTAAATTGGATTTCTTTTTATGAAAATACCATATTGAAACTAGATTTTTATTCATCATCAAAAAATGACCACATGTAGCATGAAAGGAAGAAAAATTTGTATTCCTTTCCTTTGAGCTTGTCATTCACGTGGAGAAACATGGAGAATGAGGAAGAAGCTTCTTGAATTCAGCCACTTGGAAGATAAGCCATAAGAAGAAAACAAGTGGCAAGACACTTGTATGGCATGGATGCACGGTAACATAAAAATCAAGCCAAGATTTCTCTACACTCTTCCATCTTGCACGTGGACAGCTCTAGATATTATTTAAATAATCCCAACGGTCAAAAGTTACATATGTGAGATATTAATGCACCTTTAAAATTTTAAGAAGATCCAATGGTTAATGAATCCAGAATTAGAATTTTACTAAAACAGGTTTGGGATAAAAATGCATAAAAATCTTCCTTGGCAAGTTACTTCACGAAAATGCAAGAGAAATGGAGAAACTTCATGATTTTGGACACTTGGAAGCAAAGGAGAAGAAGCTCTAAGATCATGCCAAGTAGTAGGACACTTGGAAGGAAGAAAGGAAGGAAGCCCTAAGATTATAACAAGTGTAAGAACACTTGTAAAGGAATAATGATGGCTTATGAGATTTTTCTCTAAGTAATCATTTCTTCAACACTATATAAAGGGAGGAGGAGGAACCTAAGTGCAAACCAATTCCAAGACCACTCCTTTCTTCAAACCTCACGTGAACTCTCTCTCCCTCACACCACTTTCATTTCATCTTTCCCTTTAAAGCTTAAATCAAGTAAACCCCATCAACTTGAAGAAATCACGTGTAGAGGCAAACAACCTTAGGAAGGATTTAACAAGCTTAGAAAGATATCAAGACTCAAATTCACTTGAGGTAGGTGAAGTTTAAATCTTTTTAATCAATGGTTTAGGTTAATTTACATATTTTAGTAGGCTAGGCTTCAATCTCTAGATAAGCATTTGTTTGGATTAACCTATATGCTTAAATGGGCAGATTTATGGTTATTATTTAGGCTGGAAATTTATGTCATTTGAAGGCTATTTTATAATGTGGAAATGTTGATTTAAACCATAGGATAGGTGATGATTTATAGGCTGAAATATTAGTGATGTTTGGAAGTATTTTAGTGATCTTTGGAAGTGATTTTGATGATATTTGGGCTGTTTGTTCATATTTTTATTATGGAATTGTTTTGTATTAATTTTTAGAAGTAGAGGTTGAATGTTGTGTAGTTAAATGGTTCAAATACTAGAGTGATTCAATTTTGAGGATAAAGTAGTAAGGTGGTAGGTGAAAGGAGATTAAGATGCATGCTAGGTTATGATCTTTTCTTGTGAATGTTTAAAGGAATTAGAAATTATTTGGAAGATATATTGTGGTTTATTAGTTAGAATACTAACATGATTTGTCTGTAGCTTGAGGATAATCAATTATCATGCCTAAGATGGTATGATTTTGTTTGAATAAGGTATGGTAGCTTAACCATACTTTTGGTACGTGTGATGTTATGATGTAAATATCTTTCCATAAGGCAGTATGTATTTGCTTATGAATTTGATTTTTATGGATGTTGATATGTTGATGTGATTAAGATAGGTGGATTCATGTTTCCATGTTCCAAGTCCAGTACGAGGCTTTGGGGAAACAGAATCTGATGCTACATACAGTACGATATGTAGTACCCAGGTGCAATGATATATGGCAAAATTCATGCATGTTTGCGTAAGACTATAGCAGCGTCCACACTCAGTGTGGCCACATACAGTACGATATGTGGAGGCCATTTGCCCTGGGATAGTTCATCTCATGCATTCATATAGTTGCATATTTCTTGTGGATGTGTTTGATTATTTGAATGAATTTACTAACCTACTAATAAGTTCAGGATTTAGCTTTGCCTACTGAGAAATTTATTTCTCACAAGATTTGTTTCATGTTTTTCTTAGAAGGCAGCCCTGGACAGGTTCCTTGAAGCTCTGGAGTAGTATTGATATATTGAAGGAGCTATGTACTAAGCTGGATTTTGCAAAGAGTTTTGTACTTGTATAAACTTTTGTAACAGAGACATTGACTAATGAATTAGTCTTTACATATTTTGTAAATTTTAATGACTTAGAATTTTTACAAATACACGTTTCTTGAAAAGTTTTTATTCTAAGAAAAAAAAATACTAGTAGAAAAAAATCAACTTAGAAATTAGGTCGTTACATCAATCACCTACCCTTCCTAAAGAGCAAGAAGCAAAACAGAGAACAAAGGCATATACATACCGATGGAGAAAAAATTAAACCATGATTTATTCAAAAATCCAAGCATGTTGTTCATTTTCATAACAAGACACAATATTAACCCCTACCCCACTCCCCACCTCAAAAAAAGTAATAAAGAATCTCCAACTCAGTACCAATTTTCTCAAAAAAAAACTTCTTCAATATGGTAAATCTAGTAAAATATATAGTTCAGATAAATACTATAAGCACAATATACTTACAATAAGCAATAAAAACAAATTTTAATAATCATTTTACTCCATAAGCTCCGTACCGTGAGCTTCCTCTATCATTCTTGGCAAGTTGTGGAAGCACATGAATCTCGAGCATTGTTGTATCCCGATATTTCCGTATGCTTCTAACTACCTCGATGGCCACATATTCTCTGGTTTGATGGTCCAAACTTCCAAAACCCGACCAAATGTGCCTACAGCACTAGCAATATGCTGAATGACACAAGAACAGTGACAAAAAAATTAAAATCTTTTATTCATAGGACACTTGACCGCTAACCTTCACGCATCTTGCCGAGGATTTTATCTGTTAAAAAAATCAGAAAATATCAAAACCGCTGCAAAAATAGAAAAAAGACAACCAACAACACTTACATGAGTGATAACAGAACAGAACAAATTAAACTTGTCGTAACACAGCATGCACCAAAAAATGATACTCAAATTTAAATTGTTTGATTTACCAAATCCATCAAAATTGCAACAAAAAAAAAAAAACAAAACGCATTAGCAAAAAATTTACATCTAGGAGAGAGATTTTCACCGAGATTGAAGACATAATGGCCCTTTCGATCGTCGTCCCTTTTTAGAGGCGAAACGTGCTTTCTTTCAAAACCTTCGTCACCAGCCACCAGCAGATCCCATTGTGCCTACAATAAACGATGAAAAAGCTATGAAAAGAAGAAACCCTAATTTAATATGAATTGGGGAAATGAAGGAATCTTACCTTAGATGCTGAGGGAGGAGCTACGTCCCACGCGAGACGAGTGCGTTTTCGTGTTCGTTCCCTTTCCATGTGAATTTTTTCGACAGCTACCATCGATGAATCAGTAACCTCGCATACCTACGAGCAAAGAAGGTTAAATATTTGAAAGGGGAAGAGAATGCAGTTGCAGAGAAACGGAGGAAGATTCACACTCGATCTTGGAGTGGTAGTCGCGGATGACAGCAAAGTGGTCCTCGTTGTTGCAGCTCGCGCCGTTCTCGTAGGCAAAAGAAATAGAAAGAAATTAAAGTGTATGTGAGAGACAGATAAACAAAGAGATAGGGTTTAAATTCTAATGACCGCGTATGCATCCGGTTCATTAACATTATAATATGGTCTTAAACGCAGCAAATACTTAATAAACTTAAGTAAACACGGAAGCATTAAAATATACAAGACGTCAACTTACGTCATACAAAACAACTAAAACATTATGTATGAAATTTTGATATACATCCCGGCACCCGGGTTCTGTTCCAAGAAACATCATACAAAACAAACCCCATACCGGGTTACAAAAGTACAATGAAATTGAGCCAACAGACTCTCCAAAAAGGACCGCCTTCCAAATCCGCTCCTTCAAACCAGTCTCGGTCTCTTGTCCAGGATCCTCAATTAGTGGCCAACCCAGCCTCGGCCAACACATCCTCTCAATTGAGATCCATCGAGTAACCCCTACTCGGGTCTCTTACCCCGGACTTCGTCCTCCGCTCTTTGACTATCACCTGCAATAAAATATAATCCCCAACCGGGGTGAGAAATAATCTTAATAAACTTAGGGTTCTTGGAGACTCACCTCCCCCTGGTTCACTTCCACAGTACATAGCATTTATATTAGCATTACAAAAACATAGTCAACCCGGCCTTTAATAAAATAATACATGTACATAACCACATCAACGTGTCATTCTGCCACGAATATGCAATTTAGCCAACCAGTGCAGATATCATACACAATTGCATATAAGATATACAAGTTAGACAGTCAATACACATATTGTGCACTCTTGTGTATCTTCCAGTGTACTCCGCGTACACATCACGTATCCCAGCCTGAGGTCCCAGACCCCGGACTCCACGTGACAATTCCACCAATGTGCCCTTCCAGCACAGACATGCACAAATGTATATCCAGATATACAACTTAGCCAACCAGTGCACTCCGCTTACACAATTACATATCCAGTTATACAAATTAGACAACCAGTACACATCTCCATTACATGTATGTTTTCAATCAAAAAGCAATAACACACAATGTAAATACACGCACCATGCCATCCAATAACCATCACTCCGTAGGAGTATGGTGAAACACAATCAAGGGAACCAACTCCCAAGAACAGAGAGCTTACATTCTCTGATCACCGCACCAACTACCTTAGTCTCGTGTTCCCGACCACAGATATCTCCTTTATCAAGCCCTACACCAGGCACAAAGATATCAAGAACGGTTCTCAACCGTCTCATGAAAAGAACTAAGTTCTTTTCCAGATTCCATACATATACCTCCAACGTTGACTTGTAAACCCCCAAAAAATATCTGGGCATAACAAAATACCCAAAATCCAGAAAAGTTAGCTTTCAAGATTGAACCTTCATCACAACAACCTCCTAAGCATGTTTTTTCAAAGAAATATCACCCAAAACCAACCCTAACTCATATGGGTTATTTTCCCTCTTAACCCCAACCTTAAAGGAAACGGTAAAACTTACACGTCTTACCTTAAAATTGTCAAGGGAGGCTTATGGACAACTTCTAAAAGCCTGGATGTCCTTACGGTGTCTTCTAAGTCATAAAGGTTGAAACTTTAACTTTCTTTGGAGAAACGATCTCCTCGCCTGGTGATTCTTTCAAAGAATAAAGGTGGGAACTAGTTTGTATGGTGATTCTCTTCAATCCTTATGTTGGATGTGAAGATGTTTAGGTTAAGCAATGATTATCTAAGAAGCTTTTTCTCACTTTAACAATGGAGGAAATATGGAATAAGAGAGAGAAAGTATTTTAGCAAAGACGATGGAAATAAGGTTACTACTGAAATATCTCACTTGTGCATATCTTATATAGCCTATAAGTTAACACGCGTCATAAAATAGCATGAGAGCCTTTCCACGTCAAAACAAGCAGCAGGGAGTCAACACGTGTCACTCAAATAAGGTGAATATGTAGAACCTACACGTGTCACAAGGCTAAGTCCGGGTTAAACAGCAAGTACTGGCTGTGTTAATTGGTTACAAATACTTATGTAATCGATTGCATAAGAACCCGTCCTTGGTACTATAGTACATCCAATGTCCCTCCTCCTCCGACCTTATCCAGCCTAATCCAACCTATTCTGACCTCATCCGACCTATTCCGACCTCATCCAACCTAATCCGAGTTCCTACCTTGGTACTTCACAAGTCTAAGGTTCCTCCCAACCGCTTCCAGGATCACTAACCTGATACTCTACCAAAAAGGGGTTGCGAGCTCTTCCGATTTCTCTACCTGGTAGCTCTTACAAGTCAACAAAATACGTGCTCCTCCGAGCTCAACCGAGATCACTACCCGGTTGCTCATCCAAGATCACAACTCGGTAACATATCTGAGCTCATCCGAGATCACAACATGATCCTGAATTTGAGAAGGTGCTATCTACACCCCTCCCATATCCGAGTTCCAATATACACCTCTCTAATGTGCAACTCAGTCATACGAACCCGGATTTATCACAGGGTCATTATATAAATAATTTCAAAGCATTTGACAACGGTTATATACTTTGTTGAACGCCACTTTCTAAGATGGTCTTTATAAAATTATTGTCCCCAAAGTTGATTATATTACAAAATTGCCACCGCGTACACATTCGAAGACAGTTTTGGAAAACCATCGTCATTTCACTGTCGTAAAATGTGCTTTTTATATTAGTGACTTTTTTTCATCTGGGTTTAACCCTTTAATAATTTTTTTTGTCCTGACTTTTAGCCCTTTAACTTTTTTTCTGTCTTGACTTTTAATCCCTTAAAAGGATTAAAAGTAAAGCCAAAAAAAAAGTTAGATGACTAAAATTAAGGATGAAAAATATAGTTATAGAACTAAAAACAAACATTAAAAATTTTAGGGACTAAAAACAAAATTATAAAAATTTTAAGGACTTAAAAGATAATTTAATCTAAAAAAATTTAAACATAAATCACATTACTTTAAAATTAATTTTGATAAAAATCAAGTTAGCAAAATCATTTTTTGCATATGTTTAAATAAATGTTGACTAAATTTATTTTAAGTAAAATCAATTTCTTGTGTCGCTCATCTTCAATGAAACCAAACATGCGGGTTTAGATTATCATTATAACAAAATTGATTTTGAACTAAATTAATTTTAAATAAAAATAATTATAAAAGAATGTAATTTATGTTTAGATATTTTTATTATAAATTTAAGTTAAAATTAAAATTTAGTATAATTTTTTTTATCCAAGAGTCGTTTCAACTTATAATCCATTATAGACCATATTTAATTTTTTAACATGAAACCAAATACACACTTTATTGTCAATTTTACTGAATATGCTCATCCAAACATATGCACCGAATATATATGTTTTGATTTTGAACTGCAAAGATCTTGATCATGCTTGCAGACAACGCATTAATACAGAAACGGAATATAAAACCACCACCATCATAGGTAATAACTGAGCTGAAACTAGGAAAACAGAAACGAATATATTATTATTCATTACACAAAAACTATAATCATGGATCTGAACTGAATACTAAACCAATTTAAGCCTTTGCCTTGCACCCACACACACTAGTAGGAAATGGCATCCACGAACTCAGGGTCATTTCCCATTGCCTCCAAAATCTCATAAGGAAGGCAAACTTGAATGTCAATAGAACCCTCTTCAGAGGCAGCAAACACAGTAATCTTCCCGCTTGCGTTACTTGCACTGCCACTTCGAACTGCCACAGGCTTTCCCCAACCAAAATCACTACCGTAAATGTCGAACCTCGGTGAACTGGTAGTGATCAAGGAATAATTAACAGCGTTGACGCTCGGTGATACCATCGTTGGGTTCTCACCCAAGACTCATACTGCTTCTTTATATTCTCATGATAGTGCAAAGAAATCATTTTGTTCATCTCAAAAGCAATCTTTCCCAGCCCACCCTGTAACAGTTCCTCTGCTTCATGGTAACACGTCCAACGAGAATCGCGTTTCCGAAATAATTCTCAGCAAGTGGTGGAACCATCCTGGCTCTAACGCCAATGATCAGCACATAAGTCAATTCTTCTTGTGGCTGAACATGTTGGCAACGAATCACAGAGCGCCAAAGGAGAGTTAAAACCACTTGCAGGGAAGATATTCTATTGGTGTTGGCCTCTGCGTTAGCTTTTAATTTCAGTTCCGCAATTTTTTCCTTCGTGAATTGGAAGACCCTCTTAGGTGGAATTTGTGGATTGAGGTTTTGGGAGTGTTCTTCCTTTGAGAAAGGAAACAGAATGGGGTGCTCTATGCCATCCAGAAAGTAACGTTGGAGATTAGGGGGTTTGAATATTTTAGTGTGACCACCACGTGAGATTTCAGCCCAGGAATTCACGAAATGCCAAAACGACTTGCCGTCTGCAACGACGTGGTTGATTACGATATTGATGAAGACGGCATCAACTAGCTCCGTCACTTGCACTGCCAACAAAGGCTGTGACGTGCCTTCGTGGTTTTTAACTCCGTTGAGTTGGAAGAAGGAGCGAACAATGGGAGGAACGTATTTGGGTTGAAGAATGTCGGCGACAGTGGTGTTGTGTGCAACGGCGTGGACAAAGAGTGCCCCTGCGTTGTTGCAAACGATGTGGGACGAGACAGTGTTGTCGTGATGTTGGAAGGCGAGACAGCCTGCGAGGAGCGGAAAGAAGGCGAGTGGATGAAAGGGAGTGCTGGAGGTGCTCGATTTTATTTTCTGTGTGCCTTTCGTTGCGAAAAAGAAGCCCAGTTCGCATGCTTTCAACGGTGAGAAATCGGAGATCCCACGGAGTTAAATCGGAGATTCCATTTGTGTATGGTGCAATGGTAAGAAGTTTCTCATAGACTTCATTATTGTTGAAAATGCATTTTTCATCTGGTTTGATTTTCCAATTGTGGGTTATTATTTGTCTGTTAGGACAGAGGGTGTTCTTATTATGTTTTTTAATTTATTATTATTTTTGTCCATAGGAGTTTGGCTAGGTATTATTTGAATGTCAGTGAAGCTTTTATTGGAAAGCATCAATTTTGCTATTACAAGGGTCTGTTTTACAGTTGAATAATTATGAATTCCTTATGCTCTATGCTAAAAGTCTTTTTCTTTCTAGAATGGCTCGATTACTCAAGTTTAAGTGGATTTTATTCCAAGGTCATACACATTAGTCTTATGTTTGATGGCTGCACTTATGGCTTTTTAATAATGGACAAGGGTTCAATCTACCCCCTTGGTAGCACCTAGAATGAAGACTATACAAGTTTTCATGAGGACATGAATATTTACTTGCTATGCCAGCAGTCGTTTTTCCCAGTAATTGAGGTGTAGCCTTATTTAGAGGTGCGTCATTTAAAAAAAAGACAAGTAATAATAGTCTTCTTATTATTGCTTTTTGTTAAAATATTTTTAATTAAAAATGTAGAAAAGAAAAAGAAGATCAGTGCGATAAATATTTTAAACCAAAAGAATTAGTTTGTCAATTTTTAAGGTTTATATATGTTTTCATTGTTTGTGAGTAACTTTTGATTTTGATCTTCTACCACTAAACTTGTAAATAATTATTTTCCGTTTTTGGTATCCTATGACATTCGTTAACTTTTTATATATTGAACGAGTGATGCATATAAAAATTGATTTAGTTGGTAAGAAATAAATGAATATGTCATAATAATGTGAATTTGATTTTTGCTATCAGATATTTGATTTATAAGTACTTTTATACATATTTATTGAACTTTGAGATTTGACCTGTTCTGGTCCTAATAAGTCTTTGGAACCAAACTCGATGTCAAGAGATTATCTCATGTAAGCAATACCCATTAACAATTGTGATGCAATATCAATATTTGACACTTATGGAATTCTTTTCAATATCCCTAAAATAAATATATTTACTTATCTTAAAATGAACGATAGGGAATAAAAAATAGTGTTTCAAATTTTAGAGGTATGAAAATTGTAAAAAAAATTACAGTAATCAAATCTAAAATTCATTATTCAAGGAAAAAATCATTCATTTTACTAGAACTAAAACAACGATTTCAAATTTTAGAAAGATAAAAAAAAATTATAGGAACCAGAATAAAATATTGATTGATGTTATAGAGATTAAAAACACGTTTAAAATTTTTTTAGAATATATTTTTTTCTCTTTTTCCAGTGTTCTTTACTCTTGTTCACTATTATTCATCTCATTACATATGGCAGTTTTTGCTATCCTATAGTTAAGAAGGTGCTTCTTATCAAATTTGTTTTATGAGAATACACAGGACTGACTTGGCAATCTTCCCCATTATTCTTGTTGTTGCATATTGAATATATCATTTCATGCATAAATTTCTTATGTACTGTAAAAAATATAAATTCTTAAATATTAATTTTATTAATTGATTTTTGACCTTACAGAGTAAAATTATTAATGCATACCAACCAGAATTGGAGTTTGCAAGAACTCTTGCAGTGAAGTTTTTAATGACAGGTATGCGTGTGAACTCCGTAGCTCTAGTATGCTGACATTAAAGTCTCCATTTCAATTCCAATTCCAATATGTTATTCTAAAAGAAAACAAAACGAGTCAATTGAGAATCGGTGCTATTTTAAACCATTTAGCTTCCCTATTCTTCGTTCTAGATACATTATATTTAGTAGTAGGTATGTAATATGTTTGTCATTAGAATCATGGGAACTTAATGCTATTTGTGTATAACTAGACATAGTTGTGTAGATAGTTATTTAAAATATGTAATTTCACCATGCCTTTTTTTAATTTTGTGCACATTAACTTTTATTTGATTTTAATTTTATATATATATATATATATTCTAAGACGATTCTTCACAAAACCGTCTTAGAAAGTTTACATTCTAAAACGATTTTAAAATAAAACCGTCTTAGAATTCTCAATATTTTTTAAAAAAATATGCTAAGACGGTTCTCCGCAAAATCGTCTTAAAAAGTCTACATTCTAATACAGTTTTTGCAGATAATCGTCTTAGAATTCTCAATTTTTTTTAAAATAGGACATTCTAAGATTGTTTTTTGAAAAATCTTCTTAGAAATTCTATATTCTAATACGGTTTTTGCATAAAAAATCATTTTAGAATCCTTAATTTTTTTTTAAAAAGACGTTCTAAGACGGTTCTTTAAAAAACCGTCTTAGAAATTGGACCTTCTAAGACGGTTTATCCAAGAACCATCTTAGAAGCTACACTTTCTGAGACAATTTGTACAAAAAAACCATCTTAGAAGCACCATTTTTTTAATCAACATATAAGATGGTTTCGGGATACAACTGTCTTCGAAAGTGGACCCTTCAAAAAGACGGTTTGAAAACCATCATAAAAAATTTTGACTTTCGACTATGTTGGCTACAAAGACAGTTGTACACCGTTGTTAAAAAACACAACCAACCATAGTAAAAAGGGTTTTTTTTCAGTAGTGAATATTGATCACAACAATAGGTAAACTATTAGAAGTGATAATACCCTCAAAAGAATTAAACTTTGGGTGAGACTTTCATGATAGCCAAGTAGGATGTACATCCAGAAAGTTACCACTACTAAACCCTCTTATCCTAAGTTGCGCTCAAGTTCGGGTATAGGACATCACTCATAAATGTGTAAAAAAACATATGTGTAGTGTGTGAAGGGAGCAAAACCTAAAACTACCCAAGCTATAATATTAAGAAAATATTTATGTTATCCAATATCTAGAGAGAAGAGAGAAAAAAGGATTAAAAAAATATAAGAATGATAAAGTTTATGACCTAATAGGATAGAGAAAGGAGAGGTGTTGGTGTGTGTATAAAATTATGAATTATTAATGTATCACTACTCATAATTTTATCAACAAATATACACAAATGTCTTGTACCCTAGAGTTTTATTTATTAAAACATATTAACAAATATTTATTACTATAACAAATAAATAAATAAACAAGAGCGAATCAAATAGTGAATAAATAAATGAGAGGTGAAACAAATAAATAATTAGTTTTTATCAATTTTGCACATCTAATTATGTTAGACTTATCTCCCTAAAATTCCCTAGCACAGTTGTCATTTATTGCAACCAAGGTTGTAATGCTTTGAGACAACAAAAATTAATTTAAAAGTAAAGGAGTTATCATCAGAGTTTGTTAAGATAAAACATTGGAAGACACGTTAAAAGTGAATGACCCTTAACTAAATTTTTAGTCTAGGAGTCAATTACACGTAATGAATGTGTTAACACCTTACAATGCTTGTTATAAAGATGATTACCTCTAATGAATGTCTTAATACCTTACAATGCTTGTTATAAAGATGATTACCTCTAATTAAATATGCAAATATTTAATAACTATAAAATTATTTATATTACCCCTAGAGACAGAAGAATAATTTTGGATATTTTGTTTATTTTTACTAATATTATTTTTTAGACTCAATGTCATTTTTGGTCTATTAAGTTTTATTTTTCTTTTGTTTTGGTACATTAATCTTTAAAAGTTTCATTTTGGTACTTTTTTCGATTTTTAATTTAAAACATTTAACTCTATCAGTATTTTAAATTTTAAAATAATTAATTTAAGGCTTAATGTCATTTTTGTTCCTTTAAGTTTTACTTTTGTTTCATTTTGGTATATTAAGTTTTTAAAATTTTATTTTGGTCCTTTATGTTTTTAAAAGTTTTCACTTTGGTACTTTTTTCTGTTTTCATTTAAAATGTTTATCTTTGTCAGTGTTTTAAATTTTAAAATAGCGATAGCTGAAAATCACTACTATCTTTTTTTTTTCTTCAAAATTATAACACAACCAAATCCCTAATCTTTCTCCTTTCACATCAAGGCCACCTTCCTCAATAACACCCTAAGGGTATCACTATAATATGTTTAAGATTTCTAGAGACACAAAAATAAAAAACATTTACACAATGATTTCATGCAAAAGCTACAATATAAATATAGAAATTAAACATAATTACAATATTGATAAATACAATTCCTCACTTGTAACAAGAGTCTCATATATTATATAAAATGAATTACATAGAAATATAAAACAGAAGAAGACTACATCTTCCATAACAAGATTCCATGCTCCAATGACGTGCAACCAATTATTTCCTGAAAATAAGGGAACTTAAAAAAGTGAGAGATAATGTCTCAGTGAGTGCTTTAAGGACTCTAAGATAGGGTTAGACTTCTCTAGTAGAACAACCTAATCATTTGTCTCTCATGGCTTTACTCTCATTGGGTCTCTCTCAAATCCTATCATTTATAAGGTTGGGTCTACATCCATCGATCATAAACACTTTCTTCTTACTTATCCTTTGTAATCACTTACTACACTAGTTCATCTTCACTAATATCTTTATATTCATTCTTTAAATAGTAAGTTACTTAATTTTACAACTCTCTCTCTCTTGTGGTAACTTCACTTTACTTTACTCAAGTTTTACTCCCAAACATTCACCTTAAATCAATTTATGCTCAAAGGAAATATTCGTTCTAGCCTATACTCACATAGTGTCATTCTATATACATCTCTCATCATGCCCTTAAAGAGCTACATTCCATCCCATTACAAGCCACCACAATGGTTTTATATAGATACATATACATCATTACAATTATGGATATAATCATTCGCACCTAACATAAGTACAACACAAGCCACACGTGACATCCACTTCATAAACAACACAAGTAAGATAATTCACATAAATGCACATATGCAATGCGATGTACTTTCTCTTTTCTCATATGCATGTGCTACCGAAAAAATATTTGCACAAAAGCTCGGGAGGACATGTAGTAATGAACCCATATGATTCCATTACTACACTCTCACTAAGACGAGATTGTCGGTGGCACGTCAACGATACCATTGAAAAATATTTCATATCAAGATAGGTTCAACAACCACCACCACAGGAGCCACCATCATTGGAGTCCATTTTAACTCATCTCTAGAGAATGAAACTCCATATGCACACCTATATGCGTCATATGGCTGATCAACAAGTCGCCAACTACAGGGGCCAAATGCAGCTAAATGAAATCTTTTATAACTATACATTGCACCATCAATGTCAGGATCCGAATCCCTTTCCTTGGCCTACCCCTGACCAATTTAGGACTAATGTTGCATGGCTTGGAGACAGACCTATTTTTCAGGAGGAGGCAGGTCCTACGGCTGACCAAGGCCCTGTGGCTGACCAAGGAGCTGCAAATGAAGGAGAAAGAGCAGATGATGATGAAGACATGATCCATGATCTTGCTGATTATATCATTTATCTTCAAAATTTGTGACATTGTCTTTATATTTCTTTACCGCTTTGTCTTTAAAATCCATTATTTTATTTCCTTATTTACTATGTTAGATTTTTGCTTGAATAATTGCGCGCATTTATGATTCTTTTTGGTATTGCGCACTTTTATGGTGTGTACAGAGGTTTCTCTTTCTGGAAGTACACATTTTTTTATTAACATTTTGCTTCATTAAACATAGTTATAGAATATGTATAAATCTTTTTGGGACTTAAAAGACAAATTTTTTTGAAAACATAACATGTTTTGAAAAGAATCAATAGATAAGTGTTTTTGAAAATTGCTTTTGAAATTGGATCAGAACACAATAAAATTATTTTTGGAAACTTTGAGAATGAAAAACAATGAATGATTTTTCAAAATACCAAAAGAAAGGCAGATATTTTTACATATAGTTGACAAAGAATAAGCTTTTAAAACACTGATTTAATTTGAACATGGAAACAAGCCTTAAAGCTTTAGTGACTGTGTGTACCCACAAAATTGCATTGAGTGTCCTCACTGATATATTCTATAGTTAATTTTGCATAAATTTCTAATTGTCATAACAAATGATGCATGGATATGATTTAGGTCTTCTTTCTTCTTGAACATTTTAAAGCCACTAGCCAAAAGGCTATCCCAATATATAATGATTTACCACTTGCTAGCCTTTGAGCCAAACACTAATGATTTTGTTGGAATACTAACCTACTATAAGAATTTCTTACCTTACCTTAGGTTAGGAGAGCAAAGGGGTTTTGTTGTGAATTTCTATCATTAGATGGCTAATGTCATGTAAATACTTTGTTTTGAAATGTGGCTATTTATGTAAATTAAGTTTTGAATATAAAAGAAAAGAAAGAAAAGTACAAAAAAAAAGGGAAATAAATTCCTTGTAAAAAAATAATAAATGAAATATGTTCTAAATTGTACAGAATGTTGTAAATTCTATAAGTTGGGTGATTGGGAAGTTGGTATACGAAACATTGATGACTTGGTAGAAAAGAAAAGAAATAGGAAATGATAATAACTTTTTTATATTTGATTGCTCTCCTATTCTTAGGGTAACTTTGAATATCCAGAAAAATCAAGATTTTCTTCAAAGCCAGACACAACCCTAAAAGTCCTAAAGATCCATGATAAATATGTACTTTGATTTGATAGGAAATGAACTACAAAATTGATCTATGACATATCAGTGTTAGAATTGAGAAGAAACACTTACCTGTGGGAGAATTAAACACCTTTGAGAGATTTTCCTCTATTTGAATCAATCAAGTGTTTTCTCTGATGTTCTTTGAAAATGAAAAGTGAATTGATCTTAATCTCATTTTGTTTTGCAAAATTCCATCCTTTTGTGATTTCATTTCTCATTGTTGATTATTTGAAATGTTGTTATGATCACATTAAAAGTTGATTCTTTACAAAGCACATTCATAAATTTTTTGATATAGAAACATTACAACATTTTCCTTTATACTTCTAGTATTTGTAGTTTTTATATTACATTGCTTGAGAACAAGCAAGATTCTAGGTTGGGGGTAATTGATAAGTGTCATATTTAGTTATTTTCAGGATTATAATGCAGGCACTTATCTTTTGATTTTAGTAAATTCTTGTATAAACTTGCCCTAATCCTAGTTGTTTTAATATTTTGTACATATATAAATATTGTTGTTTACATTTGGAAGAGTCATCCATTCAATTTTGATGTTTCAATAGGAATCTGTGGCATCCATTCAATTTCGTGATAGATCACAAGGATTGTTGGGTTTGTCTCAGAAAGCATATATTAATAAAGTTTTAGAGAGATTCAGAATGCAAAACTACTCATCGTCTCTAGTACCAATTTAGAAAGGAGACAAGTTTAGTCTCATGCAATTTTCTAAGAATGAATTGGAACGAAAGGAAATGGAAGCAATTTCATATGCATCACTTGTTGGGAACCTAATGTATGCTCAGACTTGTACGAGACTAGATATTAGCTTTGTAGTTGGAATGTTTGGAAGATACCAAAGTAATCTTGGTATAGATCATTGGAAAGCTGCAAAGAAAGTTCTAAGATATTTGCAAGGCACTAAAGGTCACATGCTTACTCATAGGAGGTCTAGTAACCTTAAAGTGATTAGATACACAGACTTAGATTTGGCAGGATGTGTGAATACAAGAAAATCTACTTATGGTTATATGTATTTTTTAGTTGGAGGAGCTATATCATGGACATGTGTGAAGCATACTGTAATTATTGCATCCACTATGGAAGCTGAATTTGTGGCATGCTTTGAAGCCATGGTTCAAGCTAAATGGCTGTGAAACTTTATTTCAGGGCTTGAATTGGTCAACGGTATTGATAGGCTGCTGAAAATTTATTATGATAATTCTGCAACAATCTTCTTTTCTAAAAATGACAAGTATTCAAAAGGTGTTAATCATATGAAATTGAAATACTTTGCCATTAAAGAAGAGGTTCAGAAACGTAGAGTGTCTATAGAGCATGTTAGAACTAATTTTATGTACACCCAAGACATTTATTGGTCATGAATGTAGTATGGGCATTATGTCAGCTAATGATTGTTGCAATTATTAGCTATTGACACTCTGAATTCAATGATGTTTAAGTTTCTGAGAATTATCATGTTTTCAAATTTATATATACATGCATGTATGAATGATTATTTTGAAAAACAGGATTTGTCCCTAATGAAGACATAATAGTGTTATTGTAGGACATTATGATGTAAAAACTTTCATTAAAGTATCATATTAGGAAGAAGGGCTAATAAAGTGGTACATGGTAGGAACTATGTCGATTTCATAGCATAGAACTGTCATGACTCTTCTTGCTTTTATTTCTTATCATGATTTATGATGAGACCAATGTATGAAAACTTTAGCCCTATGTATGCACATTATAATTGTTTTTATTAAATCATGAAATGAAATTTGTGACATGAGCTAAGTGGGAGAATGTAAGATTTATCATTGTGACTCATTTAAATAAATATTATTTTATTTAATGAATAAATGACATAAGGGTAATTGGCTACAAAGGGAAGTTATTAAAATGATAACGGTTGATAGGTGCAGTTATCTTAAACATAGTGGTTCAGTTTCTAATAAATAGGGATCTAGAAAACTAAATATCACCCCATGAGAGTTGTATCATGTATCCTATTCTTATCACAAGAAGATACAAGAACTAAAATGGTAAGGACTTTGAGAAAATATTCTACCATAAAAGATCTTCCACAATCATGGACAAATGTATGTTTATATGAAACTCATGAATTCTAAAGATTTTGTTCATGTTTTTTATGTGATTGATTTAAACAAAAATTATAGATTTATGTTTACAATTTATCCATCAATAAGCACAAAAGTTGGGCGCAAAATTTGCCAAAAATAAATTAGTGTAAAAAATTACAATTATGTTAGAAGTAAAATGACGAGAGATAAAATTCACAAGTTTCTTAAAATTTGAGCATAAAATTCACCAAATTAATTTTTTGGGAATAAAATTTGCCAAAAATTAGAAAGTTTTGGATAAAAAGTACAACTAAGCCTTCATTTTAGTGTTTTCTAGAATTAAGATCTGTTGACAACTCAAAGGAAAAAGAGAGACGATAATTAATTAAGATAAATAATATGATGTAATAAGAAAAAAGAAAAAGGATTATGAAATAGTGTAAAAAAATTTACATAGTCATTTTATTACAACTCATCACTTATGATAAGTTTGTTAACTTTTAAAATAATTCAAACAATGATTTGTGATTGAGTAAAAAAAATGTTAACAGAAAAATTATCGTGTGATTTGAGATTATATTACTTCCTTTGAACTTATATATAAAAATAATTAATTTTACACGGATTAAGAAAGTTAGTTCACATCATTTAATTTTACTATTTTCAACTAAAATAAGATTATTTCTAAAATGTTCCTCTTTAGAACTTATTATCATAAATAAAAAAAGAGTCATTAAAAATAAAATTAGAATTAAATAAATATGTTTTGAGAATGATAGTATTAAATATGACAAAATTAGTTAAATTTACTTATATTTAAGTCCAACATATAATATCACTTTTTTACTTTATATATACATGAGTGCAGAGGAAGTTCTATGGTTCTAACTATACAATCTGTTGGCACTCAGAAAATTTAATGATTGATTAAAATCAACTTGACTTGTTCCAACTAAAACAATTTTGAAAGCTTCCAAAATGCATGTTTTCAACAAGAAATCGTGTACCTTAATTTTTGGATGGGTTAATCCAATAACATAAGAATGCTCAATAATGCAGAGAATAGAAAACCATTTCTCTCCAAGTGCGTAAAACGTTCAAAGTGAAATTCGGCTGCATTTTAATTTATGGTGGTAGCTAGAGCATTCCCTAATACATAGAACCATGAAAGCCCCAAAGGTTAGATAATAATATTGTAATTCATCCATGATTTTTGAGCTTGTCAGAATAGCATTATGCAACATGTCCGTAGCCACATTGATAACCAAAATATGTTTCACTAAATACTAAAAATCAATTTACAGTAACAACACGATTGAGTACAAGGCCACAAAACTTGAAACCGTCATTTAAAGTGATTTCTCACTGTTGAACACCCGAGTAACGTGTATGTCCCTAACAACAATGGCAGTGCCTTTCATAACAAGAACTTTGATTGTTAGTTTTTCAGGCGTATATTCAAGAGCAAAACACAGAAACACACACAGAAATATACTTTCCTTCTTTCAGCTTAGTATTGTACTGAACAACACAACAATCTACTATGTATGAGTATTTCATGTGTTCAACTAGAGGGATATTTTCAAGATGGTACTTTTCTTCCTTCTCCTTAATAGCTTCCTCCACAAACTTCCACTTCCTGGTTTCTTAGCAGGTACAATGGGCAAAGAATTATCAGTGGTTCTGTCTTCGTGATCCTTAACACCATTCAAAACTAGAATCTTTTCCAGGGGCTCTAGAACGCCAGGAATGGTGATGGGGTTCTCATCGCTTCCTTTGGGAACCTTGGTTTTAGTATCATCGGCTAGCATCTGATCAAGTAAAGATCGACTTTTCACTTTCATAAATTTTGGAGGGGCAGGACTTGGATCCACATTGGTGGTGGTGGTAGTGGTGGCAATGCTGGTAATTGTTTTAAACTGGGCTTCAACGACATTGTCAAAAAGGGAAGCATCCTTTGGTGCAGCCATTGCTTTTAACTGCTTCCCAAGATTAAAGATGGTTTCTTGACACTCTGCCAACTTTTCTGATGCAGCTGTTATCTCCCAGTCCTGTTGGATTGATCAAAACTCCTTAACTCAATACCAACACAAGCACGACAAGAATGAATTTGCACAGGTAATCAACTCAGAAGGCACAGTATAAGGCCCACTTTGGATAAACTTTTCAACAAACACTTATAGGAAAAGAAAATTTTGAGGTAAAATGAATTAAACTTTTCACATAATATAAAGTCAACTTGTGCACCATAACTTATTTATAAGCTTTCACATTCCATCTTTTCCAAAAGATGAAGAACTTGATTTTAACCTATGAGACAATTTGATCCATTTTACCTCCCTATTTCTTCTCCTATAAATTCCTATATAGAATTTTATGCAAATTAGGCCTAAGAATGGTTAAATTACAACTTATTGATAGTCAATCATACACCAGGGTAGATAGTTCCTTTTTATTCCAATTTTTGTGTATCTTTCGCAAACACCAAACATGTCATTGGAGCTTTATTTTCATTTATTTGGACCACTTGTAATGCTTTATAGAACTCTGCTTCAATGGTTTCCTAAAGAAACTGACCTAGTTAATCAATTTCAAATCACTGTTATATAAGCAGCAAATTACTTAGGGAGTGCTTTGCTTACGTTTTATTAGCTGCTCCCAAAAAGAGCATATAAAATGTGAAGACAGTCTACTTTCTTTAAATATGGTGCCAGCTGTTGAAGCTCCTAATCTACAGAAAACTATATGGTGACTAACTCTTGAATGAAGTCTAGAGGGGCATACAAATTATAATAGAACAGATTAGGTGTTTACTATTATCAGACCTATCATTCAGCCATCATTTAGAAATTATGATTGGAAAAAAAACATGACAAAAGGTTCCATCATTAGTCACATATTTTCACTTTATACTCGGAGGATACAGAAAGTTCCAAGACCCTGTTCATAATAGGAAAGGATATCATAAATGGAAAATTTTTAATTAAGACAATTTCAAATATAGATATACCCAGCCCATGTTATGTGCAATTTCAACACCACACTTCATCTATTTCAGCTTTGTATATTGGATATATTGCTCAATGTTTACATGCGCCAGATTGGTATTTCCATTTTGTAATATAAAAGCAAGTTAAAGTCACATAAGTCCAAATACTATTAAGTTCTAACTTTGTTTTAATAGAAATCACGGTTCACCTTAATTAAATATTCTTGAAAGTTACATAGGAACTAGTAATCTGACTGAGTCGACAAGAAAAAGGACTAGAATGAGATGAACTTACATTATGCAGTGGCTTATCTTTCTCAATAATATCATGGTTTGAGCACTCCTTTGTCATGCTGAGAACAACAATTTGGTATGTGACAGTTAACAATTAGAAATTAAAAGCCAAATGTTCAAAAAAAAATATTGAACAGAAACAAATATGTAAGGATGATTCATACCTTTCAAGCTGGACCTGCAATTCAATACATTTGGCTTCTAGTTCTTTACAATTGCTGTTCTTTTTCTCCAGTTCCACTTCTAAAGCCAAAACCTTGTTACGAGCCTCTTTTAATTCTTCTTCTGTATGTTGTGCATCAGGATTTGAAATTATCAGTTTCTGATTTCTGATTTCATTCTCACGTTTTCCATTTGATTCTTTAAAGGACTGTATCTCCAATCTCAAACTGTCAATAGTTTTCTCCGATTCCTGGAGTTGATTCAATAAGGATTCAATCCTATCAGTAGCTGATTGAAGCTTCCCTTCCAAGACTTCCTTTTGAGATTCAGCCCTGATCAATTTATCTTTAATATTTTTAAGTTCTTCTTTCTCCTCACAATATATCTCTCCATTCTGAAGATCATGACCATCCAAAGTAGTTATTTGAGGCAAAGATGACGAGTTTTCTCTTGGAAACTGCAACTTGTCTTCCTCTGCAAAATGACTTATCTCATTCTCTGTTTCACCTTCGCTCCGTGTCTCGTCCCAATCAAATTGTTTCTTGATGGCATCCTTCATACTCGAAACATCCTGAAGTGAAAAGCAGTGATTCATAATCCAATCCAATACTGTTGTTAGCTCTATAGCAAAATTTCCATAATCAGTCTTGCCACTCAGTAAATCATAACACACATGTAGAAATTGCCGTAAAACATTACTGAGTTCAGATGTTTTCCACTGGAAAACACGAACCATGTAGCCTGTTGGCATTCCTACATTCTTGTATGAAACGATATCCCCATCTCCTTTGTGCAAGGGATCTGAACTATCATAGTCCACAGCAGGCAGGCTGATTCTTTCAACAATCTCAATTATCTTTCCAATTGATTTACTCAGATCTTCCTGAGATTGTAGTTCGATTCTCTTTATTGACGAGATGTCAGCGTTATTTTCATCACCAGATGCCACCAAAGAATTTTTTGAACATGAGATGCAATGAATACACTGGGGAGGATCCTGTGTGTCAATATGACCAGAGTCTTTGCTTGGATCAAAGTCACACAGATCAGGATTGTTCACATACCTCAAAGCTACTCTTATATCATCGAGTATATCATTAGAGCTTTTGCGTGTGACATGGGTTTGTTCCAAGACAATTTTTACTACATCCTGAAGCCAACCAGGAATATTGCTCGTAAATATGTCAATGGAATAGGTTTTCTTATTTGACTTTGGGAGGTCTGAAATGTGATCAGACACTGGAACGATCTCCATACCTACTACTTCAGGGATGGTCTCACTTGTCGCAGTCGAAATGTGATCAGACACTGGAATGATCTCCTTACCTTCTACTTCAGGAGTGGTCTCCTTTGTCCCAGTCTCTGAGAAGCCATTGATGTCACTAACGGCTTTCAAAGAAGCAGACGAGATTTCAGTGCCTTTTTCAACAGAGACCACTGCTAATTTCTCCATTTCAACAAAGTCATCCATAAGATCTATGTCTGAAGCTCCAACACTTTTGCACGTTAATGGTTCCTTCTCCTTTCCACTTCTAAAGTGCTCCAATTCTGAAATCAATGCAGAAGCCCAGGATTCTGCACAGCTAGCCTTGTCATCACTGCCAGCATCAGACATTGATGAGAACTCATGTGATGTGAGGTAACTTCTTGGCTGTTCCACAGTTATTTGAGCTTTAGTCGATTCTTCAATCTGCGACTCAAGTTGCAAAAGTTTGGAAGCTGTGCGAGAAAGCATTACTCTTGAGAATTGGAGCTCATTCATTTTCCTATTCAGGGATTCTTTTAAAGTCTTGTTTTCTTCTTCCATAGCATATAACTGCTCATTCGAAGTGTTGATTCTTCTAATGGGAGTCTCAGGAGAAGTGTCAACTGAAGATTCAACCACTGAACTGGTTGAGCTCAGTTTGCTCCTCCTGATTTCAAATGAATCCCGTCCCAACATGTCAACTTCATTTTTCATTTTTGCCAGGGCAGCAGGACCTGGTAACCGCTTCCTAACCAAAAGGCGCAGCCTCTGACATTCTGATTCTAACTTAGCAATTTTTTTAACACTCTCTAAGTGCTGCTTGTGAGAAGCATCAGCTGTTCGACGGTTAAATTCCCTCTCCTCATTTCGGATCTCAAGTTCCTTCTCAAGTACACGAACCTCATACTTCAGAGAGGTATTGTCATTCTCGGTGGACTCTAATCTATTCATCAGAGCACAGTGATCTGCCTCAGCTTGATTCAACTGTCTTTTCAGATCTTCAATCAAATTTTCTCTTGCAAATATGGACTTATTAAGATGAGAATTTTCAGCCTCAGCTTTTGCAAGCCTTTTACTTGTCTCAGATAACTGTTCCTCCAGAACTATGCGCTCCTTTTCAAATTCTTTTGAAGCCTTCATCACGGCATCATGAATCCTTTTCCCTTGTTCTTCTCGAACAAATCGTAACTGCTGCATACATTCCTTGAGAGCTCCATCCAAGTGGGCTACTCTTTCTTCATAAACTAATCGCTGCTGCAATGCTTCATCTAGATCTTGCTTCATAGACAACACTTCAGCTTCTGCCTTCTTCAAACCTTCAAAAGCAAGAATTTATCAGAGATTGGTCAAATTAAAAACATTTTTTAAATAAGCGGTTATTAGATAAATGAACACACAGAAATAGAGATATACACAAACGCTACCTGCCATTGCTTCTTGTGCAACTTTTGTTTGTTTCTTCACCAGCTCATCTTTAGCATTACACTCAGAAAGTGCCGAAGTAAGCTTGTTATTTAATCTTTCCAAGTTTTTCTCCAATTCTTCTTTATCAGCTACAAGTGCCTGAAACTAAAGTAGACAAAGGTAAAACAAGACAAAATACCAGTTATTTTTATCAATTAATAAAGCAAAAACTAAACTTCAAATAGCCCTCAAAGTTTGGTGAATAGATAGATACAACGAGAATTATATTGTCCATTTTATGATCATAATAATTCAAAACAAAGGTCCCTGGAAATTAGCATTCTTATTAATAAGCAATCTAATAGCGTTAATTAATGAAGTACTAAATTAATACTCTTTAATAGGAGTAAGACAAAAGAGGAAAAGGTAAGATCACAAGCAGACACCTGACAGCTTAATCAAGATATAAATATAATTATACTGATCAGAGTTGAATAATTAATGCTAAAAGCAGTTAAATTACCTCTTCATTTTCTTTTGAACTGAGATCTGTGTTGTCAGCTGCTATAATTGTCTTTTCTGAGGATTTTTTTCTCCAAAGGCACGTTTTTTGATCCATATTGCCAAAAGCTTTAACAGGGAGGAACCTGCATTGAATCAAGGCCAGTGGAAAGAGATTGTGCTACTGTAAGTCTAACTTGAAGGACAAGTTCATCATAAAACATAACCAAGGATCCAAGATAACATAAATCACAACACTTCACGCAATCACTGCCATTACTTGCATAATCCGGATTTCTTTACATTACTATTATTATCAATAGCAGTATGATCTCCATTGAGACACTATATATATGGAATATTCCCTCAAAAAATTAAATTAACCATGTGAATATATTGTCACAACATGATTGCAGAGGATGCAACTAAAATGACAAGGAAAATATTATCAGTAACCTCCTTAAGTACTCGCATGGAGTTCAAGTTCAACCATATAAGATACAAATTCGTACATTTCATAAAACATAAATTCGTCGCAGTTTTCTATTTATACAAACATGACAAAAAATAAGACAAACCATATCAGCCGACAAAAAACTCGAGCATGCAACTGAAAATCACGAGAAAAATGTTTTATTTCCACGTTTTTCCATTAAGAGAACAAAATAATTAAAGAAGCCATACAAACTCATTTTATAGTAAAGAGAAATTTTGGAAAAATAGAAGTAGAAGAAGAAAAGCAGAGGTGTTGTGCTATATATATCTAAGAAAGGGTGTGTTAGCAGGTTTCTAACCTCTATGAACAAAGTTTGAGGTTGTGGTTGTGCATGGAATGGATCATCCAAAGAGCTAAAAGGACAACAAGAACTGAACAGCAATGCTGTGCTGCAAAACTGTGTTTAGGAGACACAAAAAGTTAGGAACATAAAAGAGGTGAATAAGAAAGATGAGTTTTGAGAGCTGAAGAGTTTTGAAGGTTAAAAGGTTCAGAGTTCAGACATCAATAGTTGGAAGGAAAATGCACATGATGTGTGATCTCTCACCAGCGCGGAGAGTGGTGAAGTGAGAGTGTGAGGCGACCACAACACCCACAACCAGCTCAACTTTCTTTGTAGAGTGATAGAGAGTTTGCTTGGTGAGGGAGAAAAAAAGGTAAAGACCAAAGAAAGAAGTGAAAAGATGATGGGGAAGTGAAGTGTACGAGTCAAGAGAAAATGACAGAATGAGTGAGGAAAACATAGAGAAAAGTGTCGGCTTGGTGCTTTTATTGGATCTGCCAACACGGGAGTCGAGGACTTGGATACTTTTATATGTGGGGAAGAAGTAATAAAAGATGAGAAAGATTCAGGTACACGTGTACTAAGAAGATGACATCCTGCAAGTTACCATTC
>QARZ01000584.1:264419-310845 GCA_013407115.1 Glycine latifolia | reverse complement strand
TATATATATATATATATATATATATATATATATATATATATATATATATATATAAGTTAAAAAAAATTAATTTAAATATACATCAACATCAACATCAACATCAACAGCACCTTTAATCCAAGTTAATTGGGGTCGGTGGTAGATGAATCCAATGATAAATCGAAAAAAAAAGACAAATGAGAGAGAGAGAGAGAAAAAAAAAAAAAAAAGCTAAAAATAGAATGGTTAGAGGAAGAAGGGAGAAAAGAGGAGGAGAATGACTAAAAATAAGGGAACGACTGGAACATAGAGTTACTAATGGGTTTAACCCTCCACCAAGCTTATCTAATTAATTTTACCTCTAATTAATAATGTCATTTTTCAAACATTATTCATTTAATTGAACTTTATTTTCAAAAAGTCTATTTTACTCATGATATTAAATTTCAATGAAGAACATTTTAGTTAAAAATAATTTTTATTTTATAAAATTAAATTATTTCAACTAACTTTTTTGGAAAGTAGTTATTTTTTTCATACATGGGTCCAGATAGTACAAGTAATGTGCTTTGGAGGGAGAAAATTAGAACTAATTAAAATGTTTTGATTTACTTATAAAAAAACCAAAATAAAGTAGCATGACTCAGAAAAAGTTATGTTATGGTTTGTTTAAAGAAGAAAAATAAAGTAGATGGAAATAAAGGAGAAATAATTGAAAAAAGAGAATAAGGTAAAAATAAAGTGATATATGTTTTGTTGTTTGGCTTAAGAGAGAAAGGTGAGACAAATGAAGTAAAAATAAGTGTGTAAAATACCATTGTGCCCTTATTATTGTCGTATCCCTAAGACACTTGTCCCTTCGCCAACCCTGTCATTGGGCTGTCATGAGGTTGGTATTGTCCAGGAACCATGGCACTACCTTCGAGAGAGAGAGAGGAAATCTCATTGTTGTCATCGTCAAAGGTGGGTCCTCGTCAGGAGAGAGAAGTTCCTTATGCTTCTTTGGGAGTGGGTCCTCATTGGGAGAGAGAACAAGTTGTTTCTACTTCTTCTGGGTGGGTCCTTATCAAAGGCATAGCTTTCTTTACGAGCGGATTTTGGTGTCATCTAAGGACTGTTGAAAGTGACCGCGTGGTTAGAGTGGTCGAGCTCAAATTAGACGTCTGGGGTTCAATTAGGGTGTCGGAGTAGATGTTGGTGGCAGCAGGATGATTGTGTGTACAATTTCAAGTTTTCAAGTTTGGTGAAATAACATTGTTTTACACATGTGAATTATACTACCTACGTCCATAAATATAAGACTATTTTAACTAATTCACGTCCTTTAAGTAAGTTGGATAATTTAGTTAGTAGAATTAAATTTGTTAGTAATTTGTATTTTTTTTTCTTCAAAATTACCCTTAAATATATTGGAACTCATCATCTCTCTCTTATCAATTAATTACTTTCTACATAATTAATTAATGTGTGTTAGTCTTCTTCTTCAATCCTCATAAAAGAGATAATGCATTTATTGTAAAGTGATTAACAATATTTTAGTAAAAAAAAATTAATACAAAAAATAACTTGAAAATAATCTTCTAAAAAGAGACAAACATATCTAAAAAAAAAGAATCCTAGATTTAAAAACGAAGATAATATGTAAGTTATATTAGATACAATAAGCAACAATGCAAGTAAAATAATACAATAAAATTAATTGCTTAATATAACAACTTTTTGTTCTTATTCTTGCTTATGGAAAATATACAAGGTAAGCAATTTTGTATTGTTTGATTTTTTATACATGTGTTGGAAAAATCGTTTGAAATTTTTTCCTTTGTACTATAGAATTCAATGGTAATGGTAATAAGGATCTAAAGGATGGAGATTAATAATGTGTTTTGGTGGTGTGGAAATGGAGGGGAAAGGAAGGGAAAAATTATTACTGGTTATGCACCTCAATCAAACTACTTTAATTCAAATATTTGTTCTTAATTTCATTTCATTATATGCAACCAAACACACTGTAAAGATGAGAACAATTTAGATATACTAAGAGCATGTGATAAACTATATAAGACTTGATTAATTTATTAAAAAGATTGGATTTAAACATTCTAAAAAATGCTTACTTAGATAAAAAAAGGTCAAGTCTTAGAGGAAAAGTATCAAACTTGATAGGTTAACTTATTTATATACATATATTGTATTATATTTTTACATTATATTATATTCGATATATGTAATTATATATAATACATATACTTAATATGTGTGTATATTACACATAATAGTATAATTTTTTTTTACTAATAAGCCAACTTAGGTTGAAAGGTTCAACTAGGCCAATAGGTTTATCAACTTTTTTTATAGGTCTTACCAAAAGTTAGACTTTTAAACAAACTTTGAAGTCAAGTAAGTTTTTTGTTTAAATTAGACCAAACTTTTACACAAATTAGGCCAGACCTTCAAAAATAACCTATGACAAGTAAATAAGTCAAATTCAGACTTTGTTTGTTCAATAAAAGTCAAGTTCATGCCTATCGAAGATAAGCCTATAGTTTGACCCATTTCTAGCCTAGTGGATTATGTCATTAATAACGATAATAACAATGACAATGATTATAATTACAATAATTTGGCAACAATAGTGATACTAGTAATAATATTAGTCGCACAGTGATAGAAGACTAGCTATACAATAGTGGTGGTAGCTCAATAGTAACAATAATGACCAAGATGATGATATACAAATTACAAATGCGAATAAGTTAATTTAATTTAGTTTAAATGGAAAACAATTCAAACCAATTAAAATGTTTTCTTTGTCTATTTTGAAGTGACAAAAATATCACAAGGAGGGTTGAATTGTGTTTTCACAAATTTTTGTTCATTTTTTAAAACAAAATGTATTTTGATATATGTTTAGAATGAAAAACTATTCTAAACTCAGAACAAAAATGCAATCAGTTTCTAGAAAAAAGTTTTTCACAATTCAAGTTTTGTTTCTAAAGGGGTTGTTTAGTTATAAAGACTTTGATGAAAAACTTTAGTTTTAAGTTTCTCAAAACAAGGTTTTTCTGCCTTAATGATTTCAAAAACCAATTAACAAATCAACACATAAAATCAGTGCAGAGAGAGGGAAAAAAGATGATGCACTGTGATTTTTTATATTGTTTCATCCTAACATTGGGCTACGTTCATTCTTCACCCTTCAATATTAGATTTTACTATCACAACTAGTCACTACTGGACTAACCAACCATTGGATTTCAACAACTTTTTAGCAACCCCACTAGACTTCACGCCTAGCCACTACTAGACCAACAACACCATTGGTTACAACATTTGCCATCCACTTGCTATACTGTTGCAACAAAGGGTTTTGTGTTTAGACTGGACAAAGACAGATTTCTCCTCACAAAAAGGTATTTCCACTTAGGAAATCATAAGATCTCATTTCTATTTATGATCTATATCAGTTTACAATTGTTTGCAGAAGTGGGTCGCTCTCTCTCTCTTGAGAGGGTTGAAACAACATTGGCAGATTTCTCACACAAAGTTCTTAGCTCAAATTTCTCTCTTGGATGGCTTCAACATTTTTTCAAGATGCTCCTTGTTGACCTCTTAAAGCTTCAAAGATGACTGTTGAAGTGGATCCCACTCAACTGACAAACTTCTGAAAGAAGCAAAAAAAAGGTGACAACTGTCAAGCCAACTATCAGAGTTGTTCTGAGGTTTCCATTTTGAATAATCTTTATGATGAACATTCTGAAAATACATCAGAATGGTGATTTTGATGTTAGTTAAGAAATGATCCATACTGAAGTAGATCATTTTGATGAAGTACAACTGATATGGGTTCCTGAAGTAACATAGCTTCATCATACTTAACACATCTTCACAACACAAAGCATTTTGAAGTAGATTGCTTCATAAATAGAAAGTGAAGGAATAGTTGTTAGTGTGTTAGTGTTCTGTCCATGGTTAGATTGCATAATGACTTCAGTCTTCCATTCTGATGTTGCACATCAAATATTCTCATGGACAGTTTCATTTTTCAACCTAGTTGCATCTAAAATTGCTTCAACATCAATCTTCTAATGAGCCCTCAGTATATGTGGCTTCATATGGAAGATGTGATGTCTTTTAACTTTAGTTTTCTGATGAGTGAACTTTCTTTAATGACTGCATATGGAAGACAAGATATTGTTCTTAAGGTGCAGACTTAAACCATTCTAAACTCTATTCTGAAGTTCAATTCTCATAATCAAGATCTTCATCATTCTGATGTAAACTCTAAGGCAACTTCATTTTGAAGCTGGCTGGACTCTTTCTTTGTAGCCTTTTGATTGTCTTCTATGTAAGGCCATTGTTGTCTTCCACTTTATCAAGCTCAAGAACTCAAAGGAAAACACTCTTCATCATGCAAATGGGCTACAAAGGATCTTCTCAGGCTTTTACCCTTGATAGTATTTTTTAGACAACCTTTCTGAATATGTGTTCTGAGCACATAAGACTTCATGCACATTTCTACTTCTTAAGAGTATTTAGCCCTAAAATACTTAAGCAAAATGTCAATCATCACACAGCCTCATCATCCTTACAATTTTATATTGTTAGTGATTTGTCATAACTAAAATCAGGGATGTGGATTCAAAATATTTTACATTTATTTTTCTAAATATAAATCAAACTAATTGACCAATAATTGGTTATATTGATATAGTTTATCAAGTATTATATTTATTTCATTTTTTTAGAAGAATAAAGAAAATGATAGGTAATTATTTCATTCAATTTGATCAGACCAAATTCATATGATCTCTTTATATAATAATTTGTGACTTTTAAAATTTATCACATCCTAATAATTCATACGAAACTTGAGTTTATCATATTACTTTGAAATTTCACTTTGACACTTAAATATAATTATATAAAACTTAATATGTTATACTATAAAAAAACTTAATATATTATTTGTTATTTATTTAAGACTTAGATTGGTTTATGTAATACTTGTTTTGTCGAATGATATTTAAGTTCATATTTTAGCATTTATTTTACCATATATAATATACTTTATGTTATATTTTCACATATATTTAATAATTATTATTTATTTAAGGCTTAGATTTCATTTGACCCAGAAACTTAAATCATAATTATCTAGGGCCATGGTAAATCTAAAAGAATAAAATAATACATTTTTAATATCATATCTAGACGATCCAATCGGTGCAATTAGAACTTAGGGGATTATAATTGCACAATTATAATAATTAATAATTAAACTTTTTAGATAAAAGTAGTTAACTTAAGGTATCCAATCAAGAACCTAATATTAATCCTTTTAAATAATGCTATATTAACAAGCATTTGTAACTTCGATTATTTGGCGATTTCCCAATACAACCATAATGTTTTTTATTTGTTTCATTCAGAATTTTATTATTTCACTTAATAAAATTAAAATAATTCATTTTTTTTTATAAAAACCATTTTATTAATAAGAAGGATATTGGCTAAGAGTACAAAGTGTGCCTAGCCAAATATATGGCAAGGTATATATTATACAAGAATAAGACCAAGGAAATAGCCACCCTTCTAATTTACAAAATAGTCAATCCCTAAACAAGAGCCATAGTCCATCGTAAAGCAATGGGACAGTGTACCACACCTCGTAAGTTGTCATATACTGTAAACTTGAAATATGTGCATTTAGAGCTAATCAGATTTCCCAAACAACCGAGTTATTAACATACCACTTACTGCAACTTCCCTTGTGCTAAAGAACACGGAGGTATTAATTCATTATCTATTGAAAAATTTAATAAAAAATATCTCATATTATACAATGTATTTATAAAATTTTAAATTTTTATTTTGTCAATATGATTAATAAACAATTCCTAATGTAATGTATAAAAAACATCAAATTAAATCAAAGAAGATTGAAATATTCTTATTAGAGTTTGTAAGAATACATCTATGATTAATTAAAAAAACGAGGGTTGAATATAACTGCATGTCTATTTATCTCTATTTAAAATAATAAACATTTTGAATTTTATTAAAATTATTGTATTTCTTATTATTAATTTTTGAAAATCTCAAAAAGATAGCTATAGAAATATAAAAAAATAAAAGTTTAAAGTTAAAAAATATTAAATGTAATTCTGTAAAAAAAAATTAAAATGTAATAAATAAATAGTAAATCGATGGTATCTAAAAATGAGAAATAAAAAATGACATTTAATAATTTTTGTGAAGAAATCTGACACTATATAATCTATAGATGCCTGACTAATACTCTGCTACCGAGAATCTCGTGCTCCGCAGGCTTCTGCCTGTGCAAGGAGCGTGGTTGTTAAACAGTATAGATTTTGTTGGGTTTAGTATCTGATTTTTTTCCCTATGTATTTTTTATGGGAGGTTTTATTTTTTTAATTACATGTATCCTCCAATAAAAGAAATTTTGTTCTAATTGATAATATTACTTTAGGTGATAAAATTTTCTTTTTAAATATTTAATGGAATTTATATACTGGACCTAAATCCGATATTTTTACTTAAGATGAAATAATTTTAGGTCAATTAATTCATTTGATTGGTGATATATGTTACATATTTTTGTTTAAATTAAATAAAATTATTTTATGACAAAAAATTTTTTTTAAAAATTCATTTGAGATCATTAATTAAATTAAAAGAATCTCAGACAAATAATTCACGCAGTGATCTGATTTTGCCATCATCCAACGGATCGGAAGATCGGAAGTCGTTGTCTCTTTTCCTGAACCATCCATCCATCACGCGCGAACATTATCTCAGTTACACTGCATGTTGATAAATAGAAAATAGTTAACATTATTATTGAAGAATTAATTATAGGAAACTTTTATTAAAAGAATACTACAAAATTTTTTTAAAAAAATAATAAATTATATTGTAAATAAATAAAAAAAACTTACGTTCATTTTGTTAGCCAGTACCTCAAAGATATTTAATAATATTTACTAAATAAAATATGTATGAAAGTGTGCGACTGAATGCCAATCCACGCAAAGGTATGAATATATTAATTTACAAAATTTGGTCTTAATATTCTCGTGACACTGTGAAATGAAAAAGTGGTTACCAACAACAACAAAACGAGTGGTTCTTAATAGGGGATAAAGAGTCAACTAGTTAAGGATAAGATGCATTGCTTCATATGACTAAAACCTTGGGCTATACTCTTAGCATCCTTCTGTCCGAACTCTCTTATTCTTAGCTTTAACATTAATGGAGATTTTGATTATAATTGATTGATAAAGTTGACTGGTGGAGCCTAATCTGCCTTATATATTCGGTAGTTAGGAGCTTACCTACAACAAACAAAAGGATGTGTCCAGGTTGTTTCCACTCTAATTAACTTCTTTTAAAATGAGACTTTAAGATATCATCAAGTGCCATTGAAAAGCATATTCTAGTTATTGATTAAGAAATTAACAAATACAATATTTTTATTAGAAATAATGTTAGAACTTAGAAGTACATTTAAAATTAAAGTAAGAATATATTAAGAGTAAAAAAATTATGTTTTTAATTTTATTACTAATTAATATCATAAATACTACTTATTATTTATCAAAATAAATTACTCTAATTAATAACATTTTTCATAAATGGTTCAAATTATCTGAAAAATAAACTTCAGATCACAGGACTCAATTTCTTCCATTGTGACAAGTGACAACACATGTTAGTTCCATATTCCAACTCCATTTACTAATTTAGCTCCTATTTATTTTCACATTAATATCTAAATTAATATATATATATATATATATATATATATATATATATGCACACTCACACTCTAATGTAAATATATAGTTGAAATTAATTTAAATATACATCATAATTGTGTTTAATGGTTTAAAAATAATTTTATTAAGATTAATTTACTCAATTTAAAATAAATAAGTCCTTAACTAATGCAAATACTAACAATATTCTTAAAATACTAGTCAAAGAAGTAAAAAATACTAAAGAATATTATTAATACATTTTTATCATAATTTTAGTTATATTTTTAGATGGTTTTTAATAGAAGGAAATACTTAATGTACACAACAATTAGGTGTATGAAGGAAAAAAAAAAAGAGGAATAGAAAGAGAGAAAAGATTATTGATATTATAAATGTTGCGATAAAATATTTAAAAAGTAATAAAAAAATTAGGATAATAGGATAGAATACAAGGTAAATATATAATAAAATAATATTTTATTTTTTATTTTTTATTTATTACTTTTAACTAATTAATCTTTAGCCTTTCGGAAAATATTATTATCTCTGTGATAAAGTAAAATAAGTATCGCATTTAAAAAAATTGTTTCAAAATAAGTATTATATTTAATTTTTTAATGTAATATTAATTGTTATTTTCAATTAATATTTCTAATAGATCTTACTTTAATTTTTGAATTTAATATTAATATTATTTTCTTTCATTTATTTAATAAGACTAATTATAAAATTATTAGTCTCTTTTATTTATTTAATAGTTTTTTTAATTTGTGTACGAATAATTCTGACATTTATTTGGGGATGGTGGAAATACATTGCTGATCACATATGCAAAAGAAAATTACGGTGGTGTACAGTGACAAACCACAAACTTCAATACTAGTAGTGTAGTATCATATATATATATATATAGTAGGTGGCATGGATATATCTTGATGGATCATGGATCCATACCACTGTGATATGATATTAAAACTTAAATTTAATTCATCAGATAAAAAATATTAATTATTAAAATAAATCAATTTTAACAATAGCAAACGTTTACATAATAAAATTATATTTTACACTTTTTAAAATATAATAATCTTCTTCATTCAGACGTTTAACATAACTCTTAAGTACAAATACTTACGCATACACTGTAAAGTTGGAGGCTTTTTTTTATTTATTTATCAAAATAGTATAATTTTTTGAATTATCAAAATAGATAGATTTTGAAAAAAACTACCAACATAAGTTGTCTTTGAAAGAAGATTTCACTTATATTAAATTATGTTTTAAAGTACCATTTTACCTTTTTAATTTCTTATAATTATTTTTAAAAATTGTGGCGGCTTTACAAATTACTTCTCTAGTCATCACAAATTATTTCACTAAATAAAAATAGATAAATCTTTCTTATTTTGTGACGACTAAAAAATAATTTGTGATGACTTACAATCCAATAATTTGTTTATGAACAAATTAAAATAATTAGAAAAGTGAATTTGTTGTGTTAAAGATCATTTATCTAGTTTGGTATTTTTTTTTAAATCTATCCATTTTGGTAATAAATTTAAAAAGTTATACAATTTTGGTGTAAAAGAGCCAAATGTCGCTTGTCCATATATTACCGATTTTATCTCCATATTTTGTATCCATTTGATTTTTTAGACTAAAATATATTTTTGGTCCCTGTAAAATTAATAAAGTATGGATTTTGTCATTGCTCCTTGCTAGAGTTAGGTAGAGTTAGGTTGAGTTGATCCTATATGTGTGTGTGTGTGTGAGTTAGGTAGAGTTAGGTTGAGTTGATCCTATATGTGTGTTTGTGTGTGTGTGTGTGTGTGTGTGTGTGTTATTGATCATATATATATATGTGTATCACTTTCTAATTGTTGATTATTCTTTTCTTATGATTTATGGGGTTTAAACCCTCTCACAAATTGCAACAAAAAAAAACTGCTAAAAATTGAAAGATAAATTTGAATAAACAAATGTCCAAAAAAAAAACAGAAAAAAGAATTGCATAAGGTAAGTGGAAGCATAAGGAATGCTGCCCCCAAGAGTAACCTTTGCCTAGGAAATTTCTTCTTTGCCAATATAGCTTAGGGCCATCCACCAAGAAAGATCGAAAATCCTCTTTGTCACAATACAAAATCTACACTTGACCAACTAAATCCACTAAACCAAAACCTTCTAGGGATGCCATTACTAGATATACACTAGCATAACAATCATAATTGATACAAGGATAATGCAGGATTTGAAGACCAATCATGAAAGCAATCAATGAGCTCCATGGCCATTCCAGCATCGTGAGGCTAATGTTGTTCTATGCGCAATGCCCTTGCAGCATTGTCGACCACCACAGCGGCACCGACACCACAACGTTGGCCTCATGTTCTTCAACGAAAAACTCCTTGTCATGTCAGAGGACAACCTTCCCTACGAGCTTTGAATCATCGCCTTTGCGTGACCTCGAAAAAATTGGTCATTACAACTTCCATGACCAACTCAATTCCTCCATGGTCGCACATCTGAAGGTCGATGTAGGCTGAGCTACGATGTCACGAGCAAGTTCCTGAGGTACTTCAGTTTCTTGTTGGAAGAGGAGAATTCTTCGGACGTCAAAATACCCTTAGCGCTCCGACGATGACGGACGACTTCACAATCACGGGGAATTTTGTAATGATCCCCGACCATGGATGTAAATTTTTTCTAGAGTCATTTAGTTTGTGATGTTTACAGTTTTTTTTTTAGGTTGCTTGGATTATTTAGGTTTACTTTTGGGCTTCTGATGTATGGCTTTGGATCCAAGAAGACTCTAATTGAAGATTTTGCTTGTGGAGATGTTGAAAGGTTTTGCAAATTTGCAATCGTTTTTTATAATTTGGGGGGACGGGGGATGGGTTAGTCCCAAAAATTGTATGAAAAGAAAGAAAACATTTGGATAAGTGTGAGGATAACACATGAAAAAAAAATATAATACATTTCAATTTTTTGATGATCAAAAATAGATAAATTTTTGGGTAAATACTCATTTTTGTTACTGAATGAATAGAATGATAACAAATTTGTCCCTAAAAGATGAAATTTCAAATTTCAGTCCTCGAAAGTAAAGAAAGTGCGATAAATCCATTCATATGTTAACTTTTGTATGTTACCAAGAGCCTACATGACATATTCAAGGACGAATTTGTCAATGTTCCACACATTCAAGGACAAAAATGACATTTACCCAAAATATAATATAATTTTTATCTTCTTCCATTTTTTAATCATTACAAATATAAAATTATAATAAACACTTAAAAAATTAGGAAAACAAACATAAGTTAGAATAAATATAATAATAAACATAACATTGATTAACAAACATAATTTGTTTATTACTCTAAAATTTCTATTGTAACTACATTACGTAGTGACCCAATCAAGTTGTGTCTCATTCTTTTTAGGATTAACTTGATAGATTTGCATTTTTGTTTGAGTCTCATATTTTGGGTAAGATACTGTCACATTAGAAATTTCAAAGCAAAAATATGAGATAATACCTTATCCAACATATGAGACTCAAACAAATCAAAATGTATAACCACTAAGTTAATCCTTACAAAAAAATGAGACTCAACTTGATTTTATTACTACCTAATGTTGTCATATTAAAATTTTTATTGCAACAGACAGATTATGCTTATTAATCAATATTATGCTTATTATTATGTTTATTCTAACTTATATTTGCTTTCCTATTTTTTAAGTATTTATTGTAATGGTATGCTTGCAACGATTAAAAAGAGGGAGAAGATGAAGATTAAATTATATTTTAGGTAGAGCGCTAAAAAATCATCACTGAATGTGTAGAGCGCTGACAAATTCGTCATTGAATATGTCATGTATGCTCTTTTTGTAACGACCTAAAATTATTCTAAATATTATATTTTTATTTAGGTTAAATTCTTTAGAATTGTTAGATAACTATTTTATTTTTGCTGAACGGATACTAGTATAAATTCTAAAACGTGTATATGATAGAAGTTTTGAACCGATATATCATTTATACTTAGTCACAGTCCTTGTTACACTCTTTCTTGCTATACAAGCACGAAGTCCACCATACTTGCTAATATTCCAAAACATAAAGAGTACTAGGAAAAATCTCATGATAGCTTCATTTCTGTTCCACCTTCAGTCCATATCCATCAAGAAAGATTATCACCAAGGTAATCTATATATAGAAATGACACAAATCTAGTCAGTAATTTAATCTTCATCTTCTCCTCTTTTTAATCATATATATAAATTCATTTCATTACAAACAAGAAGTATTCATTTCATTACACAAGGTCATCTATATAAATTCCTCAGTAGGCAAAATCTAAATCATCAAACACGTTAGTACGTTAGTAATTCATCAATATATTTAAATGAATCCATAAAATAATTAAGCAATTGTATGAATGCATGAAATGAATACTTCCAAGGTACACATGGCCTCTACATATCATACTGTATGTAGGAATGCTGCAGCCGTCTTATGCTAATCATGCATGAATTTCAATGTATTTGCACCTGGACTTTACATCCCATTCTGGATGTAGTATCATAGGTCTATGTTTCACAATTCTTTTGCTGAACTTGGAAACATGAATCAATCTTATATCAACACATCAATAATCCATAACATATATTCTCTTTGGAAAATATTTCCATCATCTCATCATACGTACCAAAAGGATGATTAAACCATCGTACCTTATTCAAGCAAAATCCTACTAATTTGGGTAGAATAATTGAATATCCTCAAGCTACAAAATTTCATGTTAGTGGTCTAACTAATAAATCATAATACTTTTTCTTTGACTTAATAATATATGGATTATCTAACGTGGTAGAAAAAAATCGGGTTGATGTAGCTGGGATGATCGGAATGGGTTCAATCTGGATGATTTACATGGATAGGGGTATGTTTAACATAGATGGGTGTGTCATAAGAAATTGTATCCGGAATAGACAAGGTAAGTTTATTTAGGAGTATCTTAAGTAGTTGTAGAGATTACCAAGATGACTACAACCTGGATAGTTATAGTCTGGAAAGTTAGGTCCGGGATGACGGGGTGAGCACAATCTGAATAGTCAACATAGAAAGTTACGTCCGGGTTGTCCGGGGTAAGTACAACCTGGATGGTTACAACTCATGTAACTATGTCCGGGTTGGCCGGGGTAAGTACAACCTGGATGGTTACAACTCATGTAGCTATGTCCGGGTTGGCCGGGGTAAATGAATCCTGGATGGTGATAACATGTTGGTTTATTTCTGGGATGACCGGGGTAAGGTTAACCAGGGTCCATCATAGGTACCCGGATGAGGTTTAACTTAGATGTTTATAACCTGGATAGAGAGATCCGGGATAGCCGGGGTATGTGTACTCGGGATGGTTACAACTTATATAGTTGTTCCGGGTTGGTCGGGGTGTATGCATCCGGGATAGAATATATAATTGTGACCAGATGTCCAGGGTGGGTGCACTCGGGATGGTTATAGCTTATATAGCTGTTCCGAGTTGGTTGGGGTATGTACATCCGGAACGGAATATCATTAGTTGTGACCAAGATGGTTACAATTAGGTTATTGCCTCTGGGTTGGGTAGTATTACCGGGATGGTTATAATTTATATAACTATGTCCGGGTTGACCGGGTTGTATACATCCTGGATGGATTACCTAAGTAATTATAACTGGGATGGACGGGGCGTGTGGAAATCGGGAAGGATGTAACCTGGATAATTTTTGACTGGTTTGTCCGGGTTTTGCTAGTTTTGTACATAGAGAAATCATCACCTACCATCTTACTGCTTCAACCTCAAATTTAATCTTTACGTATTTGAACCATTGGTCTTCATACCATTCAACCTCTACTTCCAGAAGTTAATATTAACAGTTCCTATAGATTATTAAACTACTTCTAAAAATCATCAAGTGTAACTTTCCTAACGCTAATAATTCAACTTATAAATCTTCACCTATCCTGGGTTTAAAATCACTGTATTCTCATCATAAAATAACCTTTAAAACATAGATTTTCCAGCTTAAATAAAAAACTAAGTCTGACCAACTAAGCACATAAATTAATCTTAAACAAATTTTGAATTAGAGATTGAAACCTAGCCTACCTCAAAGGAGTTCAAGTCTTGAGAAAGGATGTATTAAGGGTTGTCTTCCTCGTAGAATACTCTAGGAAATGAGGTCTTAAAGCAGAAAATGACTGTTTGGTGAAATGGTAGCAGAAGTAGTAGAAAATAGAAAACTTGGTGCAAGAGTAAGTGGTATTATGATATATGTTGAGGCTGAAAATTTCGTGCAGAAAGTGTGAATGCCCAGGCTATATATACTACTTTAACTAGTTCAGATTTAAGAGTTTTGGTTGGCTTAAAACTAATTTTAGAAGTTAGTTTAGTTAGGTTTTAACTAAGTTATCATTTCATTGGGGGATATTATTCCTAAACCTTATCTTACATACTAGATTTTTCTTTAAAATATTCTTTCCCCTTATGCACGTGGAGCTTAGCTAAAGATATTCACGACAATAGACAAATATATCTGCTGCACCAATTGTTTAATATTTTAAAGAAAGATTTCATGCATTAATGACTATGTGGTTAGGTGGAAAGCTTGTACAAATGACCATTTTTGATTGGTTATTTAATATTTGACTGAGATATTTCCTTCCAGCTTATTCTCCTAAGCTTCCACATGAATTTCTTTAAAGTATTTAACCATCACCATACTTCCATAATTCAATATAAACCCAAGATATAATTTTGAGGATGTTACACTTTCATTAACAGTAATGGATGAAAGTTAACAAATTGATGAATTTGTTGCACTTTTTTCACTTTTTGGGACAAAAATTTAAATTTTCATCTTTGAGAACAATTTTGTCAATGTTTTATACATTCAACTAAAGACAAAAATGACTATTTACCTTAATTTTTTTCAAGAGATAAAATTCATACTTTGATAATTTTACAAAAATAAAAAACATATTTTAACCATATTTTTACCAATACAGAAAAGTTGGAATGTCAAACTCTATTCAATATATAAAAAATATACATAAAAAAATATAAATATAATAAATGATGTAATATGATAAATAAAAGACAAAGATAAATAATAAATAATAATAAAGTTTATAAAGTATATATATATATAAGTATTTTTTACAATAAATTAAATTATTCATTTTTAAAAAAAAGCAATTTGTTTCAATGTATAGAAGAAAAACAAATAAGAAAATAAAATAATTTATATATTTTAATTTTTAAAACACATAAATTTATTTTAATTGATCAAAATTAATTAATTTTTTTATTATAATATTAATGTAGAGTATTCATTATTATTCTATGGCATAAGAAGTTGATTTGTCATCTTTATTAAAATATCTTTTTTTAAGAATTTTTTTCCATCCATAAAACTTAATTTAAATTTAACATTTTATTTATGAAGTTGAAGTTTAATTTCTCTTAGACTAATCACGTGATTATAAAAGTTAGTTTACGTTTATCATATTTTTTATAAATACTTAATAATAATTCAAACTAACCCATAATAAAACGCATTTTTTTTTTGTAGTTATATACTTACATTGGATCCTACCTCTAGGGGTGAGCGTCAGACAGGTTCGGACCAAAAAATGCTCACACGATGTAAATTGACCATCAATTTTTCTGGACCGAGCTCGACTGTGTAATTGTTCGGTTTGGTCCGGTTTTGGATGTAACGAGTTGTGGGCTATTCGGCTTGGTGTACACGGGTTGATGGCACCAAAAGCAACAACAAGCCACACCATTGATGTCTGCCATGAGCGAACCTTTGGATCTTCGTCAATAGTTGAAGCTAGACACGCATATCATTGTGCCAATCTCTACCTCCGTCAATGTGAAACAGGCCACCATCAACTTCTGTAAGCTCCATAGACGAAGCAAACAGTTTCAACTATGGAAGAGAAAGTGATAATGTGTTGTTGCCTTTGTTAAATAATAATAAACTAGATTTAGGTACATTGGGTTTAGTTATTAAATGACCAAATATATAGAAATATCTAAAAGATATTTAGCCTAAAATCTAGAATAACCCACTTTAGATATCTCCATAAAAATATCTAAAGAATAGTTATATCTAGAAACCACCATCGTAAATATCAAAGCTAGGAGAGTGTGGATAATTCTATAGAATGATTTGTAGCCATTAGATGAGAATTATGTTAGCACAATCCTAACAATTGGTTAAGGAGATGTTAGTAGTATAAATAGGAAAGTTCTCCACCATTTTTATCTTCCTCCAAATATTTCTAAACCTTTCATTTTCTCAAATATTCTCCTTCCAACAAAGTGGTATCAAAGCCTTAAGATCCTTTCCAAGTCCCTATGCTCACCAAGAGCAACTATGATAATGGAATATCAATATGAAGGCCCTTCTTGGATCACAAGATGTGTGGGAAATGGTAGAGAAAGACTACGATGAGCCTAAAGAAGGAGTTGCTTTATCCCAAGCTCAAAGGCATAGCTTGAAGGATTCAAGAAAGAGAGACAAGAAAACTCTTTATCTCATCTATCAAGGATTGAATGATGATACTTTTGAGAAGATTTCGGAGGCAACCACCGCAAAGGAAGCATGGGAGAAGCTACAAACCTCTTACAAGGGTGCTGAATCAGTCCAGATGTCGATTTTCACAAGGACTTTGCTTGTCCTCAGAGTTAATATATTTCTAGTTTTAGGTGAACATGAATTGAATTTGATGATTTTCTACTCCTAATGCAGATATGTAAAATTCAATATAAATAAAGATAGTTAAGCATAGCAAAACAAAGAGATATAAAACAAACACTTGGGGGTGAATTGTCGATTGATGCGGAGGATTGTGATGTGTTGGGTCTCAACTCACCAAAACTACCCTTGATGCAATATTAAGGATATTTCTCTATTCAACATTAAATTCGCTCACATTCATCTACTAACGTATTCTAACCTTGATTCCTCAAGTGCCAGACTCTAAATCACCTAATTTCACTCTTGATTCCTCGGCAAGCTACATTAACCGATTTGGATTAAGATTAAAGATGATAAACTAGGCTAAACAACACCACTCTATCTCTAGACATGATATTATTTAGAAGTGTTTTTCAGTTCTAAGGTAATAATCATTTTCCAATGCATTAAAATCCTATAACAAAGCATGCATATGGGAGATCAAACCACAAACATGAATAAAGCCCAGAAAAACACAATAATACAAAGATAGCATTAAATAAATAGTTAGAATCATTACATCAAGAGTGTTTGGTTGCTGAGCTCCCAACAATGGATGATTTAGCCTCCCATTGTCATGGGAGGCTTACAAATACAAAATGAAAGCAAGATAAATGAAGAAAATGGAAGAAGAATGAAGGAAGATGGAGGAATAGGACCCTAAGTGAGTGGGTTTTCCCTCATTTTTGTGCCCTAACTTTGCCTCCTTTCTCTTCCTGGCTGCTGCTGCTTGTGGGTAAGTGTTTTCCCCTTTTTATACTTCAAAATGCGCACTTTAGGTTTTTCAAAATTGGCGGCCTGTTGAGCGAGCAACTTGACGCACTGAGCCAACCTACACCTGCGCGCTGAGCCAGCCACTTCCGCATTGAGGCAGCATGCATGTGTGCGCTGAGCCAGCCATTTCTGCGCTGAGTGAGCCTACATGTGCGCGCTGAGCCTGCATTTGCACGCTAAGCGAGCCACTCCAAATCTTCAATCCATCTTCCATGTCTCTGTTGTAACGCCCCAGATTATAAGTTGCTAATCTGGATTTTTTTATGTCTGTGTTATGGTGGTTAATTACATGCTTTATTGTATATATGATGATTGTTGTTTTGAGTGGCCATGCCTTGGTATGCATGTGAGTGGGTGATAGCTGTCCTTATTGATCGGCGGTTACTGCGTTTGCACGAAGGGCAAACCTGCCTTGTTAGTTGAGTACTTAAGGGCAGAAGTGTGTAGTGGAAGCGTGCCCTTCCTTCTTCTACCTTTACGTTTTCTCTATTCTCTCTCTCTCTCAAAAAACTCACCCAGAAAGCCTCTCGCTCTTGACCCGCCCCCTATGTTACCTTTAACCCATGAGAACCACCATCGTTGCCATGATATCTCGATGCCAAGAGGGACCCCGTGGTCGGAGCAGACGCTTAGGACAACACGTCGCGAAACTCGTGAACGAACTCTTGGTTAGGTAAAGGGAGTTTATTATGTTTGATAACCACTTTAGGTAACATGGTTGGGGGCTAGGGAGTCCAACCATGGCGATAATTGCATGTCCCTGTGTGTGTGTTGTTTTCCAGAAGGTATGCCTTGGAATGGATGGAATGGGTTACGCTTTGTGTTCTGGTGTGGTGTTTGATGGTATTCTAGAAAAGGGAGAGTTGATGCTATAAGAACTCCCCATAGATGTGTGTGAAGTTGGCATTTTGATGCTGAAAAACTCCTAAGACATTTTGCAGAAATGTTCGTGGAGGAGTCGGTTGCCGAGATGGGGTGGCCGAGTTACATATATGTTGCATATGTGTTTGTGATGCCGGCTGCCGAGATGGATTGGCCGAGTTGCATATATGTGTTTGTGATGTCGGCTGCCGAGATGGATTGACCGAGTTGCATATATGTGTTTGTGATGTTGGTTGCCGAGATGGGTTGACCGAGTTGCATATATGTGTTTGTGATGTCGGCTGCCGAGATGGGTTGGTCGAGTTAATTGGGTCACGTAGCATGCATGTGTGCATGTCGTGACAGTCCTTGTTGGCGGATGTCGGCACACCAGGTCCCTTACTCGGGATGATATCTTAGAGCCGTGGAGCTCAAGTTTGCTTCGCGTGAACTACCGGGCTCCATAACTCGGATGAGTTCGTGCCTTCTTGGGAAAAGAGTCATTGAGTTCTGTAACACCCCAAATAATTATCTGTATATTAATTCCGTAGTTAGTATAGTATTTCGAACTCGTCAGTAATAATGCATGTTTAAAGAAAACTGTAGGAGGGAATTAGAAATATGGACAGAATAAATAGTGATAACACATTTCTATAAAATGGGAATTACAAAAATACCCTTGGGGTCATAATTACAGAAATGCCCTTGCATAATTTTGGAAATGACCAAAATGCCCCTAGAGCAAAAATGACCATTTTACCCTTAGACATTTATAGAAATGACCAATAGGTCCTAGATATTTTAGAGAGATATTTTGGGATAAAATGACCTAAATACCCTTGGACAATTAAGAAAATTACTATTATGCCCTTAGAAAAGTAAAATTACCAAAATACCCTTACAAGCAAAATTGGCCAGATGACCCAGAAAATTTGGTAAAACCTATAAAATGGATAGAATATCTTTAGATGAGACAATATTAAGTTAGTATATGATGAGAAATCATAAAATGAAATTTCTAAAAATTTTTAGAAAAGTTTGAGGAAAATCCATTTTAAGGCCATTATGGACATTAGAAAATTGTAGGAAAATGACTATCATGATCTTTGGAGTTTTCTCTTAATTATGGAATAAATGGATTTCTTAAATAAGTTAGGTTTATAATTTAAACAATAGAAGGCCACAAGGACCAATAGGAAATGAGATAAAAGCCATTTAGGGTAAATAAAGTTTAAGGTGTCTTAAACTACAAGTTTTTACATAATATGAAATAAGACAACATTTTCTACAAAATTACCAAACTCTTAACTTGGATTAAGAGGAAAAATATAGAAGTTTAGACATTTGGGAAAATGAAAAAATTAATAACCAATAGGATTAAGAATTTGGTAATTACATGATAATGACTTAAAGTAAGGCAAATGAACATGTTTCCTAGCTTTCCTTAGCCTTCCACGGTTTTGCAAGCAAAAACCAAGCCCCCACAAGCTTTGATTTCAACGTGCTCCAAGGAAAGAAGAAGAGAAGTGTGGAATTTTCATGAACAAGGACACTTGGAGGGTGGAAATCAACTAGCCAATAAAAACCCACCAAGAATAAAGCTAGCCATTAATGACTTCCAAGATATTTTATCACTAAATCTAATCTTCCTTTCCACATGTAAAATGGCCAAGGGAGAAGTAAAAAGACTAGGTGGAGAATGAAGCCACTTGGAAGGTTAGAAAACCAAGGCCAATAAGAATGAAACACTAGGAAAGTTAGCCATCATTAGCCTTGGATTTCATGTAGTAAAAAACTAATATTTACTACCTATAAAAAGGTTTAGATTTTGAAAATTTTGACCCCCAAAAGGAGCAAAAAAAAACCGTGCCTATTCCACCACAAAGCCACTTTACATCCTTTTCAATTTTTACTTGCACAAAAAAAATCAAAAGCTAGGACCACACTTTGAGAGCTACACGTGAAGGCCAAGAAAAAGAAAGGAAAAGCTTTCAAGAGTTCAAGAAAAAGTCTAGGTATGGGAAGTTTATGGTTAACCTAGTTAAATATTTATTTGTTTAAGTTTCTTGAACCATTACCTAACTAAAAATAAGCTTATGTAGTTGGAATGTGGTGGAAAAGCAAAAAGACTACAAGATGGTGACATAAAAAGTTTAGGACTTTGGATGACATAATTCTAGTTAATAAATGATTAGTAACTTAATATAATCCAAGATAAGAAGGAACTCAAGGTAATAAGAGGAAGGTTAACCAATTAAAGGAACTTTTATACTAATTTTGCTATGAACATATTTTACTAAAAGTAAGTACACTAGTCTTTTATGAATCTTTATATCACTTTATTTTGATGATAAAATGATGAATATACTTTCTTAAGGATTTTCCTATAGTCACTAGATTTATTTATCATAGATTCAATATTTGGTTTTAAGAAAAGAATTAAAGTTAAAGAAGTTACATGTTATGTCATTTAGAAATTTTATGTGATATGTATATTTCATTTATGTGGTTGAGTTTATTATTTGTAATTTAATACTTTATTGATATGGTTAAGCTTATTAATTAAAAGAAAGTTATATATGTTGATGATTAGTTGGAAAAGTTGTGTGTTGAAAATTAAACATGATTTATAAGTTGTTGTTACCCTGCGGTAATATTATTGTGGTAGTACTGGAGTTGTTGTTACCCTACGATGATATTATTGTGGTAGTACTGGAGTTGTTGTTAAACCTCAAAGGAGGTATGTCATATAGCTGAATTATGACGAGCGTTCAGACATAAGGTGGCTGAACTTGGGGATAAGGTCAGTGGGGAAAGCACCTACCCATGATGATCACATGTTGTGTAGGTGTGAGTCCTATTGCAACACAGACCTATCCTGACTCGATCGCTCTGATTCCGTGTTGAGCTATTTTGACCATGGCCATAAGTTGAAAAGTTGTGAAGTTGAACACTTTGGGTTAATAAAAATTTCGTGTGGTTTATATAGATGTACATATCTATGTATTTTGATTTAAATGCTTTACTTAATTATGGTTAACATAAACTGACCCATTTTGTGTCTGTGGTTTGACACCTGTAATGACCTCAAAATTTATTTTGAGCGAGCAGATGAACAGTAGGATTTGGATAAGCTGAGAAGATGTTCTGGAAGATTTGTAATGTTTTGGTTGTTTTGACATGTATTTTGAAGACTTTGGACTCTTTGTATTATGCCTGGATATGTATTTTGGACAGTACTATAATCACTAGATGCATATGTATGTTTAATCTTTACGGATATTAGATAAAGCTCACTACGTTTTATCACTTGTTTTCCAAAAATCAAATGAACTTAAATTAAATATTAGGCCATCACTATATTTTCGAAAATTAAAGAAAAAAAAAAGGAAAGGAAAAAGAAAAAAAATTTCTACGCGTCGAAATAAATAAGTAAATGAATAAAAATAAAGTAGGCGTAACAAGTTCCCTAACTCGAATGAGCTCGTGGTTCCTCAGGAAGAGAGCCACCGGGTCCTTCACTCGGTTGAGCGATTCTCTTTAAAAATTGTTAAGTTCAAGCCCTTGAACCCTAGACCGCCTTGTCTGACTTCGACTGATCTTATCCGCCTTCGTTCGACTTGGTTCAGATTCTTATCTCGGGTTATTATAGCCATGCGCCAACCCGAACACCCAATGCTTCACACTTTTCACTTGTTTGTATTGTTCATGAATGACATATGTGGTTACGTTGAGGTCAACCTATGTGATGGCTTGAGATGTTTTGAACCTTGTTAGAGCCATGGTGAGAGGCTATGTATAGACACATGAGATGCCGGGATCGAGTGGTGAACCTTGCAAGGACCACAGTCAGTGCATCGATGAGCCTGTGTTGGGGCGGCCCTCGCTGGGGTGGTATGTATGTAACATGGGAGGGTATGGAGATCCTAGCCAGGATGGAATGTTCCTGTGCCGGGCCATACATTGATGGTGCCCATGAGAGACATACTTCATTTGCATGACGAAAATAGGATGATTGACTATAATAGTACAAGATATTGTGGAACAAAGGTGAGAAAACTTTTTATTTATTTACAATCTTCACTGCCTGTGACACTATGATTTCCTTTTAACACTCTTTTTTTCATCTCCTTTGGGTGTCTGACAAGACACCCCAAACTTAATGTCAAACCCTATCTCTTACTTTGCTCTCCTACTCCTAGAATTTGGGAAACAATTGTTTTTCACTGTAGGCTAAAGGTTTATACATCAACAGAAAAATTCATTGTTTGGCTTAAAGAAGGTGCAGATGATTTTATTGCTAAACATGGAAGGCTTTTTGGCCAGTGGGTTGAGCATAACGAACAAGGCCTTGATCACTTCCAAGCAAGCATGCATACAATCATACTCAAGAAAATCAATCAAAACCAACTATGCAAGAATCAATGGAGTCACTCATATGCTTTTAAAAATATTACTCACTATGACTGGTTTCATCAAGGAAACAAAGGTACCTATGCAATCATATCACACATTAACTCCACCTTGAACTAAACATTTATGATTAGGAATTCACCCACAAAACATGTCTCAAACCAAAATCAAAATCAAAATCAATTTGAAATCCGTCATTCAAGCTAACAATTTTACAAGCCACATCATTATTTCACAAAACAATTTTTTTAATCAAGACTAAAATTAGACAAAAAAAAATAAATCAAAGGAAGAAGAACTACCCTTGGGAAGACCAATCATCACAACCATCCCCTATCTCCTTATGAGGCCCATTCTCATCTCCTTTGCCAAAATGTGTTGGTCCCCAACTTTCATTGGCCAATTAACATGGGCCGCTAAGAGGGTGGTGGAGGAAACTCATGAGAACAGACAACATAGGTGGTGGTTGGTGATTGTTGATGGTGACGTGGTGGCTATGGAGTTTTGGAGGGTTTGCATTGAAGGAAAAAGAAGATGGAGGGTATGTAAAGATGTCGCGCATAAATCTATGGTAGTGGAGGGAAATGCAGTGGCAGTTATGGATTGTGTTGAGGTTAGTGCACTAATGGTGGTGGTGGTGGTCGGAGGTGTTTGGGTTGTAAGGTGGGTGGTGGTTATGGTGTTTGGTGAAGGAGAAAGGCTAGGGAAGAAGAAAGTGATTAGGTAAAGACAAAGGGGCTAATGGTGTTAACTTTGAAGAAAAGTGAAAAAATAGGTCAAAAGTGACGAAAATTACCTCCAAATTGAACAAGGTGCAAAAATTTCGCATAGTTGTGCATATACACTATTTCTTTTCCTCAAAAAGAGACTTTCAAGTTAGTAGATCTGCACAGGTGTGTGCTGAAAATTCATATTTTTTCATTTTTTGCTTTTTGTACTCCTTTTGATATCTTCACTCTACCTTTTTTCTTTTTAATAAAGAGAGGCTTGTGCTGAATATTCACTTCAAATTACCTACTAAAAACACAAACAAAATGAAAAACATAAAGTGGAACAACAAAACTAAAATGAAAGAAAAACTACATAACAAAATTAAAATGTAAACTCACAATGGTTGGGTTGCCTCCCAGTAAGTGCTTCTTTAACGTCACTAGCTTGACTAGTGAGTGACCTCAACAGTCATTGAGAAGGATGATTGTGGTCAAGCCCAACCCCTTTGAGGGCTTGTGACGTTGAACACATTGAATGTCACCTCTTCATTATCTACTCCAAGCTTAAACTTTCCATCCCCAACATCCATAACACCATTGGCGGTTTTCATGAAAGGTCATCCAAAGATAAATGGAATATGTGAATCTTCCGCTATGTCTATGACAACAAAATTGGCGGGATATGTTAATTTTTCGACACTCACTAGCATGTTTGCAACCACCCCATATGGGTACTTAATAAAGCGATCAACAAGTTACAATGTCATGTGAGTTGGCTTTACCTCCACGTCCCCAATTTTCTTCAACATAGATAAGGGCATCAAATTGATGCTATCCCCCAAATCAAGCAATGCTCTATCAACAAAGAGGTTCCCAATGGTGATGGGAATAGTGAAGCTCCTAGGATCCTTATGTTCGACAGACAATGTCTTCTGAATGATAGCACTACACCTTGCCTCTAACTCAATGGTGTCTTCCTCAATGAACTTCTTCTTTTTTTTTAATTAGAAGTTCCTTCATAAATTTTGCATAAGTAGGAATATGCTCCAAGGCCTCTAAAAATGGAATGTTGATCTGAAGCCTCTCAAAAATATAAAGGAAGCAGACAAATTATAACTCCTTATCCCTTTTAGTTGGATTCTTTGGATAAGGAAGATATGTAGCAATGGGGGTTTTGTCTTTTAACTTTTCCTCTTTGGCACTCATATCTCTAACTTTGTTCGATCCAACACCCTCTGCTACCAGTTCTTCTTCATTGTCGCTTCTAGTGTCATAATCACCACCACTCCTACTAAAGATGGCACTATAGTAACCCTTGGGATTGGTTTGAGTATTGACTAAGAAACCAATCTTTGTTTGCTCCATCAACTCTACCAGTTGCATAACCAATTTCCCATCTTAGTCTCCAAATTTTTGAAAGAGGAATTAGTCCTCTTCTGATTAGAAATAAAGACTTGCATAAGCTTTGCAAGTGTGTTTTCCAACTTTGTCGTGCGGTCATAAAGGTTAGGCTTTTATTGAGGCCTATCAGTCTCTCTATAATAATTTTGCATCCCTTGCCCATTATTATTTTGACTCCCCATGTACTTCACCTCTTCTTCATATGAACTGAAAATAAGTTGACACTATTGCATAGTGTGTTCACCTCCATATATAGAACAACTCAACACATGGTGGTGTAGCTAAGAAGAAGCTTTGATAAGTTATTAAGGAAGATTCGCCACTTGTACCTAAAGTGCCTCCACTTGAGCCATAATAGCATCCTGAGAGTTGAACTCCATTACTCCTCTATAGGTGGCTGGAGCTCTATCATGTTAAGCTTCAAAGTCACTGGATGTCATATTTTCAATCAGCTTTATCGCCTCTTCCAATGTCTTGTTCTTGATTCTTCCTCCACTAGCTGCATCATCACCTTTGCTTGTACTTTTACACCCCCAAGGAAGATATATAATGGATCAACCTCATCAATATTGTGATTGGGATAATTCATCAAGAGATTCTTGTACCTCTCTCAAGCCTTACATAATGGTTCATCATTCATCTGGTGAAAACTCAATATATCAGTCTTGGCTTGACTTCTTTTTTTACTCTCGGAAGAAATGGGCTAAGCACTTGCTTTCGACATCTCCCCAAGTAGTGAAGCTCCGAGATGGATGAGTATTGAGCCACTTCAAGGCATCTCCCATGAGAGAAAAGCATAAAACTCTTAGATAAAGGTTTTCCTCTTCATTTTGGGCCACCCCTGTTGTACCAGATAGATCAGAGAAAGGGGAAAGGTGGTTGTATGGATATTCATGAGCCAAGCTAGCTAATGCATGTTGACAAAAAAGAGTGATCAAAGCCAGCTTAGCCTTTGTTGTGCGATTGTTGCTCCTTGGCCTAACAATGTTAAAAGTATACTTATTGACCATTATTGTTGACACAACCACCAAGGTTCTCTTGGCAAGTGGTCCTTTTTTTTCTACCATGCACAAAATTACAAACAACTAGAGGAACTAAATAGATGGTTATCACTGGGTGAGAGAAATAAAAATTAAAAAATGCAAAAGAATGAAAGAATGTTTAAATTCCACAAAAATAATAATAATATCCCAATCACCGGGACACAAGTCCCTAGAAACGATGTCAAAAACTTGTTAGGATTTTGGCAAGAGTACCAAATTGCTCAAGTAACACAATGATAAGTAAAGTATCATCTCCATAGAGACTTGTGTGATAATTGGGTAATTAATAGTAAAATTATAGACTACAAGAATTAAGAAATTAAGTAACCAAAATTAAAGATAATTGCATAAAAATAAAATAGAAAGGTAAGAGAAAATTGGTTGAGGAACTTTTGTTGAACACTTGGTATATGTAGAAAATTGGAGTAATTTCATCGAGAGAAATCAACTGAGTTTAACTTCATTGGACTTCCTAACATGCAATCACTAGTATTCTTATTGAATTAAGGTTTAGATATCATCAACCCATGAAATTATTCAAGCCTTAATCCCTTAAGCAAAATAACCTAAGTCCCTTGATTCCACTATCAACCTTTTGAATTAGTGTAACCAATGTGTTGGCATTAAGAAAAAGGATTTTAGTGATGACCAAATCCTCTTTACCTTATCCCTAGGCATAAAAACGATTGATTGTCTTCTTCAATTCACAATCCAACATAATTTCCCAATTACAATTGAATAATTAGAATCATGCAATCGGTTGATCAGGACAAAAACAAGCATCAAGCATAAAAGAAAAACAATAACAATCTTTAATTGAAATAGAAACAATGTAGAAATTGCGTGAAAGTAAGACCAAATACAGTAAACCCCAACAAGAGAGAAGAATTAGCTACTAGCCATGAAGGAAGAAACACTCGATGGATAAACAATGAAGAACGAATCCTTCCACATCCAAAGTCGTCAAGCACTTCTTCAAGTGTCTCTCTCTAAATGTAGAATGTTCTCCCCCTAAGCTAGAGACTAAAATCTCTATTTAAAAGCTATGGGCCAATAAGGGTTCAAGCCCAAAAGAAACAAGAATGAGAAAATTGGAATTAATTTTCACCACAACCAATGCACTAGGTGCAGATTTTTAGCACACAGTGTGCAATTCTTGAACTTTATGTTTCAGTGAATTTGAACTTGCACATGGTGTGGATTTTTGAATTGGGTGTGTTAAGTTCCTAGGATTTCCAACAAGCTTCTTTTGCCTCCACAAGACCTACAAAGCTATAAACTTTAATAAAGTTCCTACAATCACAAGAAAACAATCAAAGATCAAGCGTAAAGGGTATAAACTAAAAATCCTAACTAAACAAAGCTTTTATTGAAAACTCAACTAAAATAACATAAACAAAGCTCAAAATCCTGAATGTATTTTTTAGTTCTTATGGGTCACACTAAAAATATTATGAAAAATGTTGGATAAGCACCCAATGTATTATTTAATACTTAGAATGAGAGAAAAATATAGGTATGATAGAGTTTATGGTGTGATAGAAAGAGAAATATAAAAAGAAATAAGAGATGTTGATTAAGTGTTTAAAATGAAGAGTTCAAAAAGGTTTTAGACAAGGTGACATGTTGTCTCCTTTCGTATTCAATAAAGTGGCAAAAGGTCTTAGTGGGTTAATGAGAGAAGCTTTGAAGAATGTTTTTGATGGTTTCAAGGTAGGGAGTAAAGCAATGGAAGTTAATTTTCTACAAGTGGCAAAACTTGGACTAAAATTTTGGGGAAGCCAAAATAAAATTTAATACAAAGAATGCATATTTAATATTATAGGCTAAATTATTTACATGGTCTTTTGTCTGTTTTTTAGGTTGTAATTTGGTCTTTTATTTTTAAAACTTACAAAATGGTCTCTAATTTTTAAAAAGTTGTAAAATGGTCCCTTAAGTAATTTTTTATAGCATGTTTATTCTTTAAAAACTAAAAAAATACATTACTTTAGGAATAACTAGCACGATACTCATGCCTTCGTACAGATGACTTGATTGCTTTTACACGTTTTATAAGCAAGTAAATAGTGTAATACATATTTAATTTACTAAGTCATATATAATACAAATTGTTTTCAAGAAGGAGGGGATGATGAAGGTCCACCAATGGAAGAACTTGAAGTGAAGGGGCCTTTGACAAGGTCAGGTCCAAGAAGCTTGAAGAGGAACTTAAGAGGAAGCTTAACACACTTGGGGAGCATGGAGTTGAGATTGGATTTGAAGTGGCTAAATTTGAGCCAAATTTTAGAATAGGTTATTATGTGTAATTTTGTATTTGAGCCTTTGTAGACCTTATTACTTGTTGGACCTCTTTTAGTGTGTTTAAGTATTTCATGATAGGGTTAGAATAAATAGCCCATCTTTGACTTTGAGAAGACTAACACTCATTTTATTGAAAGAGATAAACTTTGTGTGTGAGAACCTCTCTTGGTTCTTGAGATCATTTCTTTGATTCTTACTTGAGTTTCTAATTCAAGTCGCAAATCCTCCCTTTAACTCATTTATTCATGATGAATTGTGTCGTTGTTCTTCATCCCTAGTCTTTCCATCTTCTTAAATTTTATCTTTATTTTTGGTTCATTTCTTTGAGTTTTGATGTTGGAATTTGAGATCTACTTTGAGGGTTTGCATCAACCATACCACATGTAGCCTTAGAAACCCTATCTAAGAACAAGATCCTAGTGATGAATAAAAAAATATGGATACACCTAGTTGTGCAGAAAATCCATCAATTAAGCTCAAGAGTGCTCCATATCAATGACATAGTGATAAACTCAATTTTGATTGTATTTTGATGTGAGTTTTCATGTCATATTCATGCATTTTTATATATTTTATTTGGCAAGCTCACAATTTAGTGTAAGTTTGTGAAAGACAATTGCTTAAGAGGTTACATGTGAAAAATAGATAAATATCATGATTTTTTGGAGCTAATAGAATACCACAATCATGGTAATTTTGTACACATGCAGTAATTTTGTACGTCTATGATATGCTTGTGTCACCTGCCCACTTAGAGATTGCAAGGAACACCTATCATATTTAAATCCTAATTGATAATATTCTTTAATTAAGGAAGGATAGAAAGAGAACCTCCACAAAATATTATAAATAAGGAATGAGGCATCTCTTTTTGAGGAGGCCTTGATTCTGGAGTTTTATTGTTATCTTTTTATGAACTTGATATAATCTTGAGGGCTTTCGAGAGTTGAAGAACATGAATAGCACCACTAGGACGGATAGTGATCATCGTTCCTACTTATTGGTATGTCTATGTTTACTTTTTGTAGGATTGCTAGTTTTGCTTTATTCATGAGTGGCTGGCTAGTTTCCCTAGTCCAAGAGTTATGATGTAACTATCAAAATATACTTTTTTCCTTGTTCTTTTTGGAATTTCCCATTGTTTTATATTAATTAATTATCTTTCTTATTTTAATGTTTATTTGGAACTGACCATTCTAATACTCAATTGATTACATAGTAATGATCATCTACATGTTATTGGTTGATTTAGGTAGAAAATGTTTTGTACCAAATTGCATGATCAAACTATTTGGGTAATCTCCGATAGATTAGCTAATATTTAATTAATCATCCCTAGAATTGATTTATCCTTTTACATAAATTGATAGATCCATTATCATTGAGATATTGATTTAAGGCAAAGAGCGTCTGTTGACCTTGATCATACACTTTAGTTGATATTGGTATTTGATAATTAACTGAGAAATAAATTTCATTAGAACTAGGATTGGGGAAAAATTGGTACTAGTGAGTCATAACCCCTGGTCACTTTTATTATAACTAAAAACCTCTCTTTATATTCATTTATTTTTTTTCTTAAAAAACCAAAATCATAAAAATATTTAAATTCTCTTTTTAATCATCTTTATTGTTAGCTTAATAAACTTCACTAATTGGGAATACAACTTGTCCTTTGGGTTCGATATCCGGACTTTCGAGTCCACTATTACTATTGCGTAGGTACACTTATCCTGGTGCAAGCCTAACATATTTTATGCATCACATAACCTTGATCTTTGATAAGAAATTGAAAACGAGTTGTTTGTTGATCAAAACATTGTGGAACACACCTCTAAGGTTCTTCTTCTATCACATATGAAAGTAGTTTTTCAAAATGAGATATGTGACGAAAGCTAGAGGGTACCTATTTATAAAAATTCAAATTGTCACAAGAATAATCGATTACCAACCAAGTGCAATTGGTTATTTTGTTCTTCGTATGCATTTAATCAATTAATTCAGCATGTGATAATTTAAAGCAAGAGCTTGATATCAAACAAGAAAAAGAGGTTTCCATTATAATTGATTAACACGATGTGTAATCAGTTACACTAGAAGCTTGTTCTTATTTGATCTCAAGTCCGAGCTTATGTAATTGATTATCTTGTGTGTAATTGATTTCCATGTCTTTAGATCATTTTCCAAAATTCACTCAAGAACGAAAATTTAACACCAAGGCAATATGCACTTTTATGAGATTTAGGCTTAAACAAAAGATATAACTATCTATACACACATTCCTAGAGTCTAAAACACTCAATACAATTGTGCCTTATCATTAATTACAAGTTTGTGGAACTTGAAATCAAAATAAAAAATAACAATAAAAATAGAAAAACTTTTTTTTTGTTGATCCATTTTTCAACATGTGGGTCCCATGTAACATTAGTTCATTCTGACCTTTAAAATTTGGAACCAGGTGAAGGAAAATAAGTTGCACTACACATTTTTTCGTTCCCTTTTATCATTTCATTTATTTTCAAGGGCACCAAACAAAGACTTAAAGTATGGTATGAAAATTAAAAGAAAAAATATACACCTATCAATTAAAAGCTTTTTACATGTCTGAAAAATATGTATTCCAAAACATTAATTACATAAATAATTTATCGAAACATTCTTTTTACATGTCTGAAAATCATCTATGATGTTTTCTAGTAAAAAAATATCTATGATTGATTTACACAAAAAATTTCAACATTTTTCTTTTAAAAAATATAGTTTTAAACAAAAAACAATACAACATTATTTTAACTCATTAAAAGTACCACCAAATGTGTGGATCAACTGCGTGGAGTTGTTCTAACTTAACCAATGGTCTTAGGTTTGAGTCCTAAATATGCAATTGTGTTAAATACTTAGAGGAAGAGTTTTGTCGCCTATAGGGGTCCTGCCCAACTCGAACATGATTGTCCTCACACTACAAGAAAAATCATTATTATTGACAAAATTTACCGACTAATTGTATTCTGTCGAAAATGTTTGAATTACTGATGAAATTTACCAACGGATAATTTTTCTGTCAGAAAATATAAATTACCGATGGATTTGTACTCACAGATTTAGTTATGTAGGAAATTTAAATTTTATCCATGGATTTTACCCACAAAATATGTATCCGTCGGAAATTTAAATTTTACCAACAAATATTACCCACATATTATGTATCCATTAGAAATCTAAATCTTACTCACACATATTACCCATGGAATATTCATCCATCGAAAATGTAAATTTTACCTACTATTATAACCCACAAATAGAGGTGTGCCAACCCAATACGAGCTAGTGAATTTTTGGGACGGGTCGGACTAGGCCAATTTTGAGATGAACCACTATTTTCATGGCATAACCCAACCCTCTATGGATCAAATGGGTCAGCCCATGGGCTCATTCATTGTAAAAAGAAAAACAAAAGTACAAAATAAAATTCTAAAAAATTATTTTTTTCTTTTTCATATTTTAATATATTTAAATTCAGCTAAAAAATTAACTAATAAAATACTTTATTTACCTTTTGGTTATTAAACTCAATCATTTTTTATTTATTTTAACTTTTCATTTTAAATATTTTTGAGCCATGGTTTATTAAGCAAAACAATATGTTATTATATTGTAATAATATGATATTCTAAATTATGCATGTGATAATTTTTTTATATATTATAGTATGTTTTAATTTAATGCACTAATATTATACAAAATTTAATAACTATATTTATATTTAATTAATTGATCAAATATATCATATTAAAAAAATTAATTGTAGCAATAACTAAATAAAGATAAATTCTAACTAATTTATTTATGCATGGTTATTTAATGAATTGATTATATATTAAATGTAATTTCTTATAATGTTTGTAAATTAATATTAAAATTACATATATTTTTTTAATTTGTGGGGCCCATGGACTGACCCAATACATGTCAGGTTTTTTTGGGCCAAGCCCGATTGAGGAAAAATTCATTTTGGGACTAGATTTTCATGGCCCAACCCACAATTATGTTTGGGCTATTTGGGCCACCCATTGGGCTTGACCATTTTTTACGGCTCTACCAACAAATTATGTATCCATTCGAAAGTATTAAATTTGACTATCTAAGTCCCTAAAGCTAATTTTGTGGCACATTCCTTTACCACTAGACCCAAATGCTCATTTAAATATTTAGTGCAAAATATAGTATTAATATAAGTTTTATGTAAAAATAGTTCAAGATTCAAACTTTATTCTTTTTTAATATATTATATTTTATAATCGTAGATATTATCTTTTAAAATATAATATATAAGATTAAATTCTATTTTCACATAAATTAAAATATGTATACTTATATAAGCTTTATTTTTATTTTCTTTATTATATTTATCTTAGATAGTGAATTTTGAAATATAGGAGAACTTATATCATGAATTAAAAAATAGAGGGACCAATTTGGTGAAATAAATAAACTTGGGGAACCAATTTTACAATTTAGCCAAAATTAGATATATAAATAAAATAGTTATCTCGTGCATGAATGTTTTTAACTATTTTTCTTTAATGAGAGTGTTGTTACATATTTTCTGAACTTCTTATCTTCTTTAATATGTTATTTAAATTTTTATTTCTAAATTAAATTTGAATATATTTTTAACTAAGTTATCAATAGTTAAAATAATTTTATATCAGAAGTATTTTTCATAAATCTAAAAGATAATTTATATTTAAACACATTTATTATCTCAAAATTTTCATTATAACATAATTTTATAATAAAATCATTTATTTATTATAATTTTAATAATTTAAAATAAATATTTATTCTCAACAAATGCACAAACTAAAATCTTATTTCTCTCTCATTTCATTTGCAGGCTCTTTAGCTTGATCCATTTAACCCGCAGGTTAGGCGGGCGGGCCCCGTGGTTTCCGCATGCATCTCAAATGCTATTATTTTAAATAACAATAATAATATATTAGTACTTTAATAAAATTAAATATAAAATATTTTTGAATTAAAATTGATTCATTAGTGCTTGATTATTAATTAAGATAATGTTTTGTTACTTTTGCAATAGGCATGATGCTTAGTTTGATTTTTTCATTTTACAAATGTTTTAAAAATTGTTAAAGAAAAATCTTCAATAATTTATCATCAAATTAAACTGATATATAGTAAAAAAAATAATTTCAGTGGGGTTCTTACACCTGGTGTTGGTATTTAGAGCTTTTACTTTATTATTAATGAAACCTTATTAAAGTGGAATTGATTCTTGTTTTCCGTGGTCCCTTAGTTTTGGACATTAGTTCAACTTACACAATGGATAGAATTATGCGAGCTTTTATACTTCAAAGAGAACAGGGCGGATAGACATGGTAATATATTGTATAGTTGGGATGATGAGGAAACTCTGGGCATGAATTTTTGTCCTTGCTATAGAAAATGGGTGGTAGTTTATGTAGGAGCAACATAGTAAGAACATGAATATATGAAGCATAAGTTTATGCCAAATAGAACAAAAATTGTGTGTGATAAAAGGTATAAATGGTACTATGGGAAAATTTTCTTAATTATATATGGTGGTACTATGGATATTCAAACATTTTCTTTTCTCCCACATTAACAACCCACTGTTATGCTAGTTCCATTTGCTGTTCATCTTCACTCAATGATTCCAACGGGTGTTTTCCCATTTATACCTGTCTCACCTCTATGTTGCTTCCAAAATTATGGTTCATGTGTCACAATTGCATGACACAGCTTCTCTAATCATGCTCAATTGAAACTAGTCTTTGCTTAGAATATCTTGGTTTCATATATTTCATTAGCATGATGCTGCCTAAAGTTCATAACTATAACTAGTTTATACAGGAATGCCTTGCAGCAAACTAAGCAGTTCATCAAGTTTTGTGTGATATCTAATTATGATCCTAATCCGCAAGCAATAGTGTTTGGGATAGTTTAAATCAATATAAGTTAGCATAGTCTCACAACTCATAATATCACAAAATCTAATATTGAAATTATTGTATCTAATCAATGTTTAAGAACAATAGTAGTAACAAACTCAGTAAGCGAATTTTATTTCAACTATACTTTCACTTCAGGTTTCAAATTTACTATTGTTTACATTAGTATCACATCCTCTTGTTCTCTTGTAAGGGCGATAGAATTTAGATAGAATAAAGGTAGTTCAATCTCTTGGACAAAACTATTGACAGTAAAGTGAAGAGACTTCTTGGCTGCTAAACTATAAGAACTTGAGTTAACAATCCTAAGAAGTATTTCAAGAATTAGATGAAATTTAGCTTAGGACCATATCTAGCAGTATCCATAACTTGATCTCTATGAAAATTAAATAAAAATCTGACATATAGAAGCAAGCAATATGTTGCATAGGAAATCAAATTCAATGTTAAAGATGCATCTAACAGGAGAAAGTAACGAAACTGCATTACTTATGATGCATAAGTACTTCCATATGGCTACAATACCCATACCAGGCACATAGCCAGTGCCAAATGTAGTTAATGCACTTAAGTAATATTTTTTATATACATTTCAATACAACTTAGTTATCAATTACTATAGCATGGAACCAATATGACTCTAGTACAAGACAGTCCATGCAAATCTCAATATTTTGCAACTAAAGTATTATGGTTTGTTACTATATAATAATATACCAAACACATAACTAGTTCATTCTTTCAAATATGAAAGGTCTACCTCAATTCAGTTTAAATTCAGTAGTAAAAAAATGTTTTACTGCCAATTGTACTAGTGCGACCAAATTAGTGACGCATCATATTCAACTATCCAGCTCCACCCCTCTCCCCGCAGAAATAAGATTCAGCGCTCCATTACCATAGAAATCACTAGAAACATCAAAATCAAAATAATTTTCCCCCTTTCGAACATGCCAAAAGAATCCTACAATCCAGATGCAACTTCTTCCAGGTAACAAGTGCATTAGACAAAACCTTCATAAAAGGGGGAAACAGCCACTAAACATGAAATTTAAGAGAAATCAAACATCAATCTAACACAACTACATTGGAAAAAATTTATTAAAAAAAAGGATTTGGGCAGTGTCCTTAGATTAAGCATCTACGATTTACACAAATGTCAACTAAGATAGATATACTTTAGCTTAATCTTCTTTTACGTCATTTTACTTATTGTTTTTATTTAGTGAAGTCTTTGCAGATTTTTAAACAAGAATGACTGCTATTTTTGTATTTTCTCTTTTACTATTTTTTTATTTTAAACTTCCGTGAATGTGTTTGATTTGAGATATGAATACTAACGTACTGCATCGCAATCTTCTTTTCACTTCTTTTTTTACTTTTGGTTTTCAATTCATTTACTGTTTTTTCTCCCATTTTTGGAACAACTATTTATAATTCTTTCTTAAATATATACACGTGAATTAAGTGGCATGTAGCACAGACGAAAATTTAGTTTTCCAATTAAGCTTTTATTTAATTTTGTTTTCTTAAATGTGAGGCTCCTATATTTCTTTTACCCCACATGCTTAATTCCTCTCTTTTTTCTTTCTACAGTTTCATGGCTCAAGTTGTGAGACACAAATAGAAAACAATGTCACACACAAATTTTTATATTTATAAATGTCATGTATTTTTTATTGACCAATGTTAGTTTCATGGCTCAAGTTGTTCTTGTACAAATGCTATTAATTAAGAATATTAGTCTTAAGTAGAACATTAATTGTGTTTCATAAACCATATTGATTACTTTTTGACATATTTACAGGTGTGATTCTGTTAGGGGATCGCTGCCTTACTCACACGTACATGCCATTGTTCAGGTTAGCTGTGGTTTTTTATTCTAGTTGCTTCTAATTTTGTATTCTAAATGTGTTAATTATATTTCTAGTTGTGGTTATGTTATTTATATTCTATGCTTTGTTCATTTAGAAACTTTAACACTATGTATGTGATTTTTGTGTTTGATTGAGTGCTTTTAGTTTAATATTTTCTATTCTTCTTAGCTTATTTGACTTCTCTTAGACATTTATTTTTTTTACTTTAACTTAGTTTTTGTCTTAGGAAATAATTGAGCTTAATTGTAATTATTGCTTATTTTCAAATTTTTGTGTTTACTTGACTTATCTTCCTTGTTCAGGACCTAGAGTATTCTACAAAACTCTAAATGGAGCATATGAGTATTCCATGGAAAGATAAGGAAAAAAGCTAGAATTTTGTTAGAGATAAACCGAGACCAATTCTGTCATTTTGATGGTCATTTTAGGTTTGGAAGTATGAACCTCTGCACTTGAACTTTGGGCTGTGAGTTGGACTTTGATTGGTGTAATTAGCACGATTAGTTAGATTACATGAGCCTAATTAGGGCCTATCTTTTCCTACCGACTCCGTCACTATATATTAGTGTAGTTAGTTAGTTAGTTAGTTTTTCATTTAGTACAAACATAATTGTTAATTTCTTGTAAAAGTTTTCAAAATTAAAATCTTTTCTCTCTTCTTTTCTTCATTGTTCTTCAGTTTTATTCTTCATTTCATTTCTGTTCTCCTATTTTCTTAAACAAATTTTGTGGCTCTTCCAATGATGATGATCATGGAAGGCTAAATAATCAATCAATCCAAGGATCCAGTCTAAGCAAGGAAAATTTGAGTTCTGGTTTGGTATTTCAATTTTGGTGTGAATGTTCATTTTCTTTTTCAATCCTCTATTTGATTTTCATGATTATGAATGTGTTTAGGATTGAAAACAGATTAGGTTATAGATGCATTTCCTAATTTTGAATTTTAATCATAGATTGTTTGGATGATATTTCAATTTGGTTTGTAATTTCAATTGATTTAGGAGTTAATTCGATTGAACTGCTTCTAATGACATTGAATGAATCTTCATAATATGATCATTATCTGAGAACTATGATAATTTGCATTGCTTGGTTTGGTGAATTTAATTGATATTCTTGAATCTGTTTTACAACATTTTTATCAATTCTGTCAGTTTCTACATTTTTCTTCAATTTTAGTTTGTGTTTCTGCACTTTTTGTTCATTATATGCAAACTGTTCGATAAAAGTTCTCATTTTGTTTATCAATGAATTGAAGTTGAAACAAAATTGATTGTATCTTTAAGTTGACCTAGGTTAATCAAGTGCTATAAAATTAATGTAATTTTATTTGTTTTGTAGTGATTCGACATTCATAATCAGTATTCACCTAAGCAAATATGTGAATAAGAGATACGTGAGGCATTTCAAATACATATACATACAAAACGTAATTTAATGTTAGGGACAACCGACCACATCTAAAATGTACAAGTGTTTTACAAAGGAAACAAGAAATTAAATGTCAGGGGTGTAACTAGCAAAACATGGGGCATGACTATCAAAACAAGGGGTGTAACTAGCAAAACATAACTCCTGTCCGGGATTTAACTCGTCGACATCTCGGCAACTCGGCGGCTCTAACCAAAAAGGGGTGGTCATCTTTTCAATCACCTACTGTTGCCCGTCTGCTCACACGAACGCGGTTCGCGATCATCACAGGTACCAAACCACACGGTACAACAAAGCAAATATGAGTTCATCATGTAAAACAACAATTAACAGATAACTTCAGTTAACGAAGACAATTCAAATATCACAATATCACATATCATTCGGGCATTTCATCACATAGCCAACATGGACAATCAATCCAAAAATATTCCAGAAGTCAACTTGTAATGCTTAGCATGATGCATGCTCCTAACTCAACTCTTAGCATGCAATGTGGTACCATCACGAAAATAGTCCATCTTGGTATACAGATGATGCAGTAGATTGTCAGGGTCACTCTGTCGTGCATAGGTCGCTCCCCGCCAGTGGTGATCAGCCCCTGGTGTCAGAAGGAGTTCCTAACAGACGTGGCATCCCAGCACTCCGGTACCCTACAGTCAATCATCCTACTTTCGTCGTGCAAAATGTAATATGTCACATGGGCACCATCAATGTATGGCTCGACCCGGGACAAATCGGTCCTGGCTAGGATAATGCCATACACCCCCCATGTACATACATACTGCCCCAAACGAGGACCGTCCCAACATGGGCTCATCGATACACTGATCGCGGTCCTTGCAAGGTTAACCACCTGGTCCCGGCATCTCATGTGTTTATACATAGCATATCACCACGGCACCATCAATGTATGGCCCGACCCAGGAACAAATCTGTCCTGGTTAGGATAATGTCATACACCTTCGTGGGTATCTATGTATATTCACTTGCATTCAGATAACCATGGGCACCATCAATGCATGGCCTGGCCCGGGAACAACTCCGTCCTGGCTAGGATACTGCCATGCACCCCCCATGGTATCAATGCACAATCGTCATCTGATGAGCCAACCTTCCAAGGTTTCAACATTACCATATAACTTCATTACACACGTGTCAGTAGTACACAACATAGACTACAGAACCGGTGTGAAGTATTAGGTGTCCGGGTTGGCACTTAGACATAATCACTATGAGGTAAGAATCCGAACAAGGTCGGACGGGGGCGGACAAAGACGGGCGTTGGAATTTTCAAAATACCTAGGACAAACTCAACATTATGCAATCGATCACATAAGCGTTTGTAATCGGTTAAAAAAAATGGCACTAGCCCAACAGCTCTAAAGGAGAAGCAAACTCAATAGCTCTAGAGAAGAACAGGCACGGGAAGGAAACCCGATATCTCTAGAGAAAAGAAAGCAAGTTCAACATCTCAAGAGAAGGAACGAACCCGGGAAAGGAACCTTGTCTTTCTAAAGAAAGGACACAAGCTTTACCGAGTAGGGAACTCGATGTCTCTTTTATCGAGAAGATACGAGCTCATCCGGGTTAGGGAACTCGATGACTCTTTTCCCAAAAAGACACGAGCTCATCCGAGTTAGGGAACTGGATGGCTCTTTTCCCGAAAAGACACGAGCTTATCCGAGTTAGGGAACTCGATGGCTCTTTTCTCGACAAGGCACGAGCTCATTCGGGTAAGGAACCCGGGATATCTAGAGAAAAGGAAGTGAGCTCAATAGCCCTAAGGGAACAACCCCGGGTAAGGAACCCTGGATATAGACATCTGCCAACAAGGACTACTAAGAGTCACGTCCCGCATGTACGTATACATGCTACATAAAGAGTTCAGCTTCGCATACCCAACCCGGTATCTGGCACCTTCACAAACACTACTAAAAAGTGTCTTGAGAGTTTTCAGCATCAAAGTGCCAACCTCACATGTATGCATGGGGAGTTCTTAAAACGTGAACTCCCCCACAAAAACACCATCAAACTCTTCATACCAGAACACCATCAAACATTCACACACAAGAACACCGTCAACATAGCACTTCCCATTCGTTAAACGACAGTTTTACTAAGAGAACAACACACAACAGGGACATGCAGTCATCTTCATAGTCGGACTCCCTAGTCCCCAACTATGGTATCTAAAGTTGTTATTAAACATGATAAACTCCCCTTACCTAACCAGGAGTTCTTCGTAGAGTCTAGCGGTGCTGAAACACTGACTTCCGAAGTGTGAAAGCAAGAGTAGGGCTCTGTTCTTCACGAAGGGTTGTCTAAGACTTCCGCTCCGGTCACGAGGTTCCTCTTGACGTAGGTGGTTTCGTGGAAGTTACGGTGGTCCTTAGGGTTGAAGGTGACACAGAAGGTATGAGAAAGAAAGGTTTCTGGATGTGGGTAAGCTCAGAGAGAAAAAGAGAGAGAGGCGCAAAGAAGAAAAGAAGAAAACACGCTTCTGCTGCGCACTCTGATGCTTAAGTACCTAGTTGACAAGACATGTCTGTCTTTCGTGCATGCGCAGCAACCGCAAGTCAACAAACCTAACATCCACTAACACGCATACCAAGGCAAGAGCACTCACAACAACAATTACCAAATAAATCAAAGAATCAAGCAACTAACACACATCAAACATCGAACTTAGCAACTCGAAATTTTAGGGTGTTACAGATCGTCCTCTGATACCTACATCTACACCATCCTCATCCTCGACTGCAGGGAACATCCCTACTGATGAAGGCGATCCAAATTTGGACATGAAAGACCCCTCCTCAATGGTCATCCTACGGTTACACTTATGAATGGAGTGTTAGTATTAAAAATTTAAATAATTATCATTATATACATCATTTTATCTTTTAATTTTTCATGAATTATTTTTTCTATTTAGGTTTCATCCATCTAAGGGTGCAACAAAGGCTATCACATTGTCCATTAGGCAACAATTTGCTAAGCATGACCTACATGGAGAGCAATTCCAAAAGATCATTAAGAACTCTTCTTCCAACATTTAAAGGTAACTTATTCACCTCTTAATGAATTAGTTCAATGGCTGAAATGGGTAGCTCATGTTTTAGGATTTTCTTTTTCATTTGAAAATTGGGTAATGCTTTTTCTTTTGGAAATAACATAGTAGCATAATTGAAAATTTGATAACAACCACTTCCTTCTTTAGACTTCAAAATTATATCTACATGAAAATGTGTTGTTTGTCTTGTCTTTGGTTGAATCTTGGAATATGAGATTGAATGTGATCTTGTATTGGAAGGAATTTAATTGGGATGATAACTTATCTGTCATTTTGTTTGTGTCTTAATTTATGGTTTTAATATTCCAAAACATTGAGTGAGAGAGGTTTTCTTCAAGTGATAATGATGTGGTTGTTCCTTTCACATGTTGAACATCATTAATTGCTAATCCATTTATTATTGTAGAAAAATATTGCATTCATTTACGCTCTATATTCAATATCCTTCATTTGTGTTGGAAAATCAATAATAAGTAATGTTGATTTTGTTTTATTATTTTGCTAACTTGTGTGCCTTTTCATAACTTTGTGATACTTTAGACAAAATTGGTATGGAGACCCGAGGAAGAGAATGAAATTAAGAAAACTTTTAACTTGAAAGCCTCTCACAGACTTTCTGAGATGTTCAAGGACTCCTGAAGCGAAAATAAAAAGTCATATTGTCTTCTTGTTCTAAGTCTGCTTTGGCATGTTATATACAATGAGCAAATCAAAGTAACACTCTTGAAGTTTCGTGTAATTATATAAATATTCTATCTTTTTAACCATTACATTCACCTTCCTTGTAGGGGTGTTAGTGTAAGATTTGTGGGGATATTAAGAGAATGTCAAAGTAATATTTTTAACATATAATGAGGTGTTAGTGTAAAAAAATTGAACTTAAAGGAGGTTAATGTAAAAGACATAAAAAAAAGATGAAGTTATGTGTAATTTGATAAAAACTCAATGATGTTACTATAATTTGGTGTACAATTTACTATAACCTAACCTATAACTTTTATTTTTTTTACAGAACCTAACATGTATATAACCTATGTGATTCCATTCATAGTAATAAAATCAATACAAGATGGTAAATACTAAAAAAATTGGTGACTAGCATGAAACCGAGATGCTATTGTAAAAATAACTTAGTTGGCTTGCCTCTTGGTAAAATGAACCATGACGTTTTGACATATACTAAGAAAAGTTTTACAAATTGTCATAATAGAACCGAACTCAATATAATTGGAACTTATATGAGATAGAGCATCAATGATTGCTTGTAATATAATTCAATAGTCACATTTTGCGACTTCATCCATTTTAGAGCAAGGAGAAGTGCAGTTGCCTCCACCTCATCAATGAGATCACTAACAAGGTAGGTCCCCCATGAAATTTTGATATGAGATAGAGCATCAACCAATTGCTTGTAAAATAATTCAATATCACATTTTGAGACTTCATAAGATCAATCCATTTTAGAATAAGGATACGTGCAGTTGCCTCCACCTCGTCAATGAGATCACTAACAAGCTAAGTCCCCCATCCTTGAATTGAATTTAAAGTTAAAAGAGAATTTTTATCTCTCAGTTTTGTTCCAAAAATTTATTTTATCACCATTTCAAAACCACCATCTCAAGCCGTCATTAACGACTACTCGTGAAGTATAGATGCTACGTCAAATTAAACTTTTTATGGCCCAACCGAGCCCCCAAAAAGGCCCTTTATAAAAAATATTTGGATTTGAAAACTCTAATAACTATAGCATCGTGGTCAGTCAAAAGGTTCCGACCTTGCTTCTCTGGCATAGCCAAATTAAAGCTATAAAAATGGTAGAATTCCATACCTACAACTTCCTTACGCATACAAAAAGAAAAACACGAATCAATATGAAAACATGAATCAAAACCTAGGGGATTTTTACACCTAACCTGGAACCTATTTGCTAGAAACAAATTCTTTTAAGCATGCCACATTTTGGGCCACGTTTAATTATTATTGGCAAATGGAAACAACTATTGGCACTACCAAATTTGCTACTAGCTCTACCTACGTGTGTCTTAATTTTTTTTTCTTCTAAAAATTCATTTTTCATGAAAACATGATTCCATTGGTAAAATACACAAGGGAATCATGTTTTCATTGTGTAAGAAGGAGTGCAAAAAAAAAAATACAGAACAAAAATGTGATTCGTTGTATATTTTATCAATGAAATCATGTTTCTGTTGTGCATTTTTTTTGCATCCATTTTACTCAACGAAAACATATTTCTATTTCATTCAATTTTTACGAAAAAAATTATATTAATTATGGTACAAATTATATTAGTAACAACACACATTATCTTTTTCAACAGTAATCAAATTAATTGTGATATAAATTATCTTTTTATTTAAATTTTAATTAATGATAACATATGTTACCATTTTTAATTGTAAACAACTTAATCATGATAAAAATTTATCATAAATTGATTTTATTACTATTAATAACAATAATTCTTATAATAATTAATTTGATTACGTTTATTATTAAGGGTAATTTCTATCCAATTAATGCAATTTTAATTAAAAAAGACATTGATTACTATTAAAATGATAAATTATATTATAATTAATTAATTACTTTAAAAGATAAATTTAATTTATAATTAATTAAAAAATTCATAAAAAGTAGACACCGGAAACATGTTTCTATTGTGTAAAAGAGGGTGCAAAAACAATACACAACAAAAACGTGACTCCGTTAGCAAAATACACAACAAAATCTTGTTTTCATTACGCATTTTTTGTACTCCATCTTACACAAAGAAAACATGATCACATATTTTCCAACAGAATCATGTTTATGTGAAAAGGACATTTTTGAAAGATTTTTTTAAGTGCACATGGGTAGTGCCAATAGCAAGTTAGGCAGTGCCAAAAATAATGATGGCGGAAAGGAGTTGGCTTTGGTTTAGTTGTTCTACTTTGCACTCTTTCTAGGACTCAACCAAACATCTTAAGAAATCTTTGGTTTTTTGGATCTTGGACGAGGATATGGTTAGCCCAAGCAACAGAAGAAATTACCCATGAAAAAGCAACAACACCCACAAGTACGCTTCAGCTTCTGTAAAAAAAATTTATTCTTTTAACTTTTCATTCTCTCTCTACAATCAATTTCTAGTAGTAGTTCTATAATTCGTGCATAGTAATCTTGCCTTTGTGATCCCAATCTATTTCCTAATGCCTCTCTTTGTTGTCAATGCTTTACTTATTTTACTGTTGGTAATGATCAATAGAAATCGTATAATCATTTATCAATTTCACTATTTTATTTATTTATTTATTTGAGTGAGATTTGTAATGGTTGCATTGCATCTTTCATGGTTTCTTTCAGAGGGGGCATTAGTGTTGTGCTCTACTGCAATAATGCATTGTTGCTAGTAACAATATTAACAATATTGTGAAGCTTGTTTTTTGAAAATTATGTGTAAGGAACAATTTAGAGTTTAGATTGCTGAACTGGGATCATCCATTTCTATTATCCTGTATAATTAGTTCATGAAGTTGCGGTAGAACTGGCTTACCTTACTGTTTACATTGGAGGTTAGACAAAGACAATGACAGATCAGGGTTTTACGGTTTGGTTGGTGTTGAAAGAAGGAAGGGGAGGAGAAGTAGTCGATTTGAATCCTCCAATAAAAAATATTAACAACTAACATGGCCCGATAAAAAAAAAAATAAAGACAATGACAGAGATTAGGGGTGTTAATGTCGCCACTGTGTAGTGTATTTAAAGGTAAGCTATGAAGCACGAATACATGCAAAAAAAAAAAAATTCACCATATCGGACATGCAAAAAAAAAAAATTCACCATATCGAACGCATGTCCGATATGGATTCGTGGCCGATACGCAAATTCGCATATCCAGTAACATGCCCCTCATGCTCCGTCTCGCTTGCCGTCGCATGCCGCTCGCTTCAACTCCCCTTCCGCTTCTGTCTCCTCTGTCCCCTGCTCCTCCTCCATTTGCGACCAGCTTGTCGACGCCGACTGCCGCTACCAGGTCGACACTTCCTCCACCGTCGCCTTCGACCTGCTGGTCGACGAACTCGAGCGGCATCGCGAGGACAAGGAGTGGGAGAAGAAGAAAATCCACCAAGCCCATCTCGAACTGGAGTCGGACCCGGCTGATACTCTTGTCACCTTACACTCTCCTTTGTTGCTGCTACTATGCGAAGAAGAAGAGAGAAACGCTGTTACGAGGTTTAAGACAAATGGACTTTATCTGCTGTGTTATTATTAGCATTTCTTTTTACAGTATACACAAATGGACTTTCCTTGTTGTCTTTATCTGCTATGCTATAAAAAATTCTACTTACACTCTATATAAAAAAATATTATTTAATATTAAAACGTATCAGGAACGTATCAAAATATTAGCATTTTTGAAATAACGTATCAAAGTCTCGTATCGGAAACCTATCGAAATTTTCGTATCGGTATCGGTGCTTCTTAGAAGGTAAGCATAGGGTTTTTGGTGATGAGCTTTTTTCTCTCTCCCAGATTTAGGAGATTTATTTTTTCCCGAAAGGTCAACTTGGTTTTCCTGTATTTTGACTTTGTTTTTGTGAAGGAATTAAAAAACCTTCTAAAGGCAACAAGTGTGATGGTACAATAATGTTACGATCCATCTCACATCTTAGGTCGAATAGAAATTAATATTGCTGTCTATTATTAGGCCCATTGTTAGTACTAATGTTCCTCATTTGTCTTTTAATAATAATTGATAAATATACATAATATCTGGTCTAGGCAGATTCTAGAAGGAGTTTGTTATATTTCTGTCGTACTCCATGGAATCTCTATCATCCTTCGCTAGCCTTTCAACTGCGTCGACCAGATTGATTTCGCACATTCCATCATCGTGCGCGTAAGAGTACCCGCCATGGCTGTGGTAGCACCGTTGCTGGGATATGCCTTTTCCCGTGCCTGCGGGGTGTGCCTTTGCCTGAACCACACTCCACCATCGTCTACCATTCCCAGCAAACCCCCACGTTTCTCTTTCCGCACATCCCAACCGTTGATTCAAATTTTTACACTTACCATTAATCTTGTTCACCCACGTGTGTCACTCTATCAGTTGGCCACCCCACCCCACTTTTCTTCGATTCTTTCTCTATGTCTCTCTACTGGTCCCACTAATACAACTGTCACCCACTCAAATTTTCCTACCCTCATTTGAAACCCGTTGGATAATTCCCATTTTTCTACACTTGCATCTGAATCCAGCTTCCTACACCATTAGATTCTTCTAATACACCATTTGGGCATAGTAAATTTCCTATTATACCTCTTTAATTTAAAATTTAATTATATAATTTTTTTAAAACTTTTCTTCTTCCCTCTCTTCTTCTCTCCTGTCAATGCTTCTTCTCCCTGTATCCTGAGCGCCTTCTTCTCCGGCAAGCACAGCATTACTGGTTCGTTCTTCTTCCCGGCCATTCATACTTCGCGTTGCACGTCGTTGATTGCTGTTCACTCTGCTGCACCTTGTTCGAGCTTTGTTCGGGGATTGGTGGTGGTTGTTTGTGCGTGTCGTGACCCTGGTGAGTGGTTTCTCTCGCTATTCGTGCTTATGGTGTTCTGCTGAAGCTGTTGCAGGTCGTTAATGGCGGAAACGGATCCGCAAATCCGTTGGTCAGTGTCGTAGGGATTGAGCAATCCGTATGGGGTATACAAAATTGCATTTTTTAAAATTAAATGAATAGCAATGAAGTCTAATTTAAATGTATGTGCCTCTGGGTGAAAATATATAGTTTCATGAGTTGATTTGAATAGAAATGGACCATGGTTGTGAATGTCGCTTGTTGAAAAGTTTTATAGGTTGGTTTTGATTAGAATTGAAGTTGATGATATGGTCCATTGTGCAAGGCAGGTCCGGAACCCATAAATAGTTCTGTTTTGATTACAATTACACTTGAGTATTTGGTATGCTTGTGAAGCATTGTTTTGAC